>CAWYPN010000002.1:0-83000 GCA_963966035.1 Acleris laterana
AAAAAAAGTGTACATAAGGACGCTATTTAAATGTCACTTAAATGATGTCTAACTTACAATTTCATTACAATTGACGTATGTTTGACGTTAACCAACACTTTCGTGACGGTGACAAAACTCTCTTTAACTGGACATTTATTTTGATTTTTACCCATCTATATATATTGGGATGCGAAGTACATAGTTTACTGACAGATCTCAAATTAAAAAAAAAAAACATTGCGTGCTCGCTACACAAGCACGCAATGTTGCATACAAATTTCATTACTATCTAGTATCTAACTTTTTAAAAAGTGAAAACAGCCTTAATAAAATGAGGGCACAAGTCGCAAACTCGCAAGCTCGTCCGTTTAAACCAATCCTCGGCCCGCAATTGCCTGCTTCACTGCCTAGGCAATAATGTACTATTGGTCGCATTCGAATTAACCGGATTTGTCTTTAGTTACTATGAAAAATACCGTTTAAACTATACCCAATTTGATTATGTACATACTTGACTAAATATAAACTAAAAACGCACGTGACATAGGTTCATAAATCAATGGAAGCAGTACACCAATATGTTAAATTTCATCAAAACAGGATGTCAATTCTCGGGTCGTTCGAGAGGAAGCTGTACCGTGTAGTAAATATGAGTATTTTAAATATAACACAGGTAAATTGTTTTTTTTTAATAATGGTTCAAAATAGTGTTCATATTTAAAAAAAACATGTGGCCTCGTGCTTACCTCTTTAGCCTTTTTAAAGGCTGTCACAGGTCTGTAGAGATCCAAATTCAATTAATATGGTATGTTATGGAATTTCAATATTTACTTCCTGGACACATTGATTCCGAATTCAAAATCCCTCTAATTTACTGGACACTTTTGTAGTTGATCAAGAGCTTAAACCTACTGGCTCCTAATGACTGGTGTTATGGCAAGATTACATAGCATATTTGAGAAGTAGTAACCGCGTGTTTCTCCCGCAGACATGGAGCAAGTGGAGCCACTAGAGAGCCCCGGGCGCCGACGCGGCGCCGGCGCGCGCCTGCTATCCCTCGAGGATTATATATAATTGTAACCCTTGGAAACGGTGTAGATATTAGTGAGAAAGAATTATATTATACAGATTATCTATATACATAATAGAGAAAATGTCCTATCGAGAAGAGAAAATACTTATACTGTACGATCGACTGAAGTGAGCATTAAACGATTCATTATAATGAAACACGAGAGGGGTCGGTTGTAGTTTTATTTGTTACTGCCGCTCGCCCGCGGGCGATAGACGAATTATAGTTGTTAGCGTCGCCAGACGTAGGTAGCTTGGAATGTGATTCCGCGCCGAGTTGTGTTGCCTTGCGCCGCGCCGACTGTTTACATGTTTTACACTATATTATGGCATAATACGATATTCATTTGAATGCGCTGCGAACCGACGCATTCCGCAGACTATTAAAACGTGTATTGATAAAATGCTTGTACATGAAGATTAAATATCATATATTGATGCACTGTATCTACTGGTGTTTTTAATAATACCACCTGTTTTCAGATAATTCTTTTTTAATAGGTTTATTTGGGTAATGTGTATATTTATAAGTAAATTATTATTGAAGACTTGCTTGTCTCGAATATGATTAAACGCAGGATATGCGGTAAGTTCTAGGCAAATAAACCGTTGTCAAATATAAGCGTGTGTTCTTGTTCGTGCGGCCCCGCGCGGGGAATCAAAACAAATGTTAACTGATTCATTATTTTATTACTTGATTTCTCATACAATTTCCCACATATTCACATTGAGATTCTTACTGGAAGAGTTGAAATTGTACTTAACACTATTCATATAGTTAATCTGGTTATTTTGTTCTCGCAAAGATCAAGCGCGGGTTAATCTTAAAATGCAATTTTATCACATGCATTATTAAAATAAGATAAAAAAAATACAATATTTCTATATAAAAGTCATTAGGAATACAGAAATAACAAAAATAGTCTGAAGATCCAAGTAAAATTACTTGGACTAACTTGCTCCAGAGGAGATTATAAAAAACATCTGACTCAATTTGAGAAACATAGCTTACAAAATGACACTCAAGGTTTTTTTTTCAAATCCTGTTGATACCTTCTTTTCATGTCCGATTGATGTACGAAACCCAAAATTCATCAGACTTTTACAAATGTATGGCCTCTATTCCACTTAAACTTAAACCGTACCGTTATAAACGGATAACTTTTCACTTAACAGTAAAAGCAGCAGTATAGCAAAAAAAGAAATATTATTTTAAAACACTAAATAAAGTGTAATAAAGGCCCTATATTCGGGAGACGAAATATAAAGAGCTTCTTGGTAGGTAACAACCCAGGAACATCTTATTGTCCTATATCGGTAATAAACACTTGAAAGTCCAGCTCTCTAAGGAGTGCAGAAATTTAATAAGAAACTTACTTTGAATCTTATGGATACTGTCAATAAAACATTACTTTACCAACCGCATTACTTGGATACTGATGTATCCCTGGACAGTCAAGTAAATTCCCTGGTTAAGTGGATTAGTAAGGTCCCTAGAGCTCGGAGTGGCGGCCAAGGATCCTGGCCTCGAGGTCCTCGTGCATCTTCTCCACCTTGCGCGAGTGCTTCTTGATCATCTGCTGCTGCTCGTCGAAGTGGTCCATCTTGTCGCCCGCCGCCGCCACCTGTCACATGGAGATTGTTTACCCAGTTGTCACCACCCGCACACTTTTGCTGCCTCGTTTATTACTGGTAATGGATGATAACTATGGTTCAGATAAAGTTCCCGTAAATTTACTAGAAATCTAAGATTATAATAGCAAGTGACAAGTTTTAAACCAAAAAAGTTATTATACTACTAATAGTTACTAGCTAATAGTAACTTCGTAAAGGCCGAAGTGGAAACAAAAGTGTGCAGGGTGGTAAGGGAATATAGTCTGTAGTAAAAGAAAGACCAAGTCAATCCGGCACCTGTGATCCTAGTACACATTATAACTACAAATTCAATTTTTTTTAATCAAATTTTACTAAGGTTGGAGCCACACGAGCGTTTTGAGATGCGAGTCGCATAGTTTCTGTCGCGTAATTTCTGCGTCTTACAAAAGTCCAAATCATTTACGTCGCCGTAAGAACCAGACAGTAGTTTTGTATGAAACCGAATGAACAAGAAAAAGCGACTCATAACTCTAACAAATTGGTTGGCTTCACCCTAAGATGAGCCGGTGCCGCCGGTGACAGGTCAGGATTGACTTCATCTTTCTTTTATTGTAATAGTAGTATTTGTGTTGCAAATGAAATTTTTCGTTGGAATACTGCTAACGATCATTATCACTATACAATTTCATGACAATAAACAAAAAAGAGGAATATAAAAACATATTCATTGGAACTTGGCAAAAAATCATTTGGAAAATTAATCACAGCGCGGAATTAAATTCGCACCGTTTATCAATTTTTGTCCAAGAAATACTGTTATATTATATAAATCCTAAATGCCAAAGGTTGCTTTAAATCATTGTAAAGACGACTAGAACAAAAAAAGAAACAAAATTAACCTTGCTACGATGCCTATCGAGGTTGCTTACGTGGTCGGCTTGGATATGCCGCAGCTTTAGAAGCCTGGATTCGTAGTGCTGCAGTTCAATCTGACAAAAACAAAACACATCTTTTTTTTATGGTAAGAACATATGCCACAAGCACTCGTATAATGAAAATGTAGGGGCAGACTCGTGGTCACACCAGATTGTCACACCACTGCTATTCGCTTTGGTCGGAAATTCGACAGAAATCATTCTTATTCCGCAAGAGTAGGTAGGTTAGGTTCGTTAGGTATCTTATGCCCGAAGGGCAAATCGCTCAAAAATAGGAGCCCTGCCTCAGGCAGGGCTCCGTCGAATAGTAGTGGTGTGACGACCTGGTGTGACCACGAGTCTGCACCCGAAAATGTATACAACTGAAAAACTTAAAATATCAGGCCACATCTAAGGGTGGTATTCCACTTATCCAAGATCTTTGTCCAATTGGTATTTGCGTCTCAATTTGTTTAAAAAAATGTGAGCTATGCAATGCACATTGGACAACGATCTTAAACGAGTGGAATACCACCCTTAAACAGGCTTGTACTATGGGTACGAGACAACTATTAACATTCTTTTACTCTTAAATACATAGGAGACATCCTAGATTCAGAAACTAATTCTCGCGCTCACCACAAAAATATTTGCTCTAACCGGGAATCGAACCCGGATACGCCAGCTTCGTAGGCAGTCAGGTTAACACGTCGTCATAGCAAATTGCGCAGATTACTATGATTAATTTTTTCAACAAGCAAGTTCAAAAGCTATTTGTCCAGCACCATGGGACTTGACTTTTTTTTTAACGCATGTGCCAATTTTTTGGCTGTGACATACCTTTAGGGACTCCAGTTCGTCGACGGTGAAGTTGGCGGCAGCTGCTATCTTCCACAGCCCCTGTACTTTGGGCTCGATGAACTCCTTGTTGTTAGGGCCTAAATAATAAACAAAACAAGAGTCAAATCATGACGATTATTAACTCGTTCCTTAGTGATTATTTTTCATACACAAGCCTTTAAACTCATACAATCGTTAAATTACAAAGAAGTGTTCTCTGCTATGACCTTAGGTTTATTGAGAAAACTTAATTAAGCCCGTGACTGCATACACAGAATTTTTCTGTTAAGTAAGTGCCAATTTTTTCTTGTTACTAGGCTAGGGATCGAATTTTACCCCACCCCTAAGGCACCCGAACTCCGACCTTGACACTGGCAGAATTCAGGCAGTAGCCATATAAAAGAATTGAACTTTTTATTTATACTTCAAGGTTTATAGTACATTGTGCATCAAGGGCGATAAGAAGAGGATTGCTAACGAGAGACTATTAGAAGCCCGACGCCGAAGGCCGATGGAGGATTAGGATTACATTTTGGGTTTCTTGCACAATTATAAGATTATTAATGAGTGGCCAAACAATGACATAATGATTACGCTTAATTAGGTTGTCGCCCAGGTAGATTATTGTCCTTACTCTTTATTGAATTTTATTTGGGGTGGGGCGGGGAATACATGTTAGGATTAGCATAAATAGTGATAAGATAAGGTTTAGTTCATCAGTTACTTCGAATCATTCGTCGTTACTTACTCTCAGTTACAACTACTTCTACTATCAGGATTTCATAAAATGCTCCGTTTAAGTGAGTTGATGTCGGCGAGATCTCTGTGCGTGAACTCACTTAAACGGGGCATTTTATGAAATCCTGATAGTAGAAGTAGTTGTAACTGAGAATAAGAAACGACGAATGATTCGAAGTAACTGATGAACTAAACCTTATCTTATCACTATTTATGCTAATCCTAACATGTATTCCCCGCCCCACCCCAAATAAAATTCAATAAAGAGTAAGGACAATAATCTACCTGGGCGACAACCTAATTAAGCGTAATCATTATGTCATTGTTTGGCCACTCATTAATAATCTTATAATTGTGCAAGAAACCCAAAATGTAATCCTAATCCTCCATTAAGGGTTTCAACCTGAGCGGCTACCTAATTAAGTGTAAACGCAATGTCTTTGTTTGGCCGCTCATTAAGGATCTTGTAATTGTGCGAGACACTTGGTTATTTTTTTAAATAAAAGGCAATGAGATACACAACCATTACTGGTAAAAATAACATGAGGTAAGATGGGCATAATTTTGAGTAAATCGAGTAAATACTAAAAATACGAGAAAAAAAAACACAAAATTCATAGGAAAAGTCATTATTTTTAGGGTTTATGTCATTTTTTCTCATTTTTTTCTATTTTCATTGACACAAATAAACTTTTGTGATTATAATTCCGTTTGTTTTAAATCAATAGAGCCCACAGGAGCCAAAATATCTTGATTTGTTCCGATGAGGTCCTCTGCGTACTATGACTTTTTTTTAAAAATCATAAAAAAATAAATAAAGGTGGTAATTTTTTTTATTATTTTTTTTGTCGATAAAATTGTGTCTAGTTTCATCCCTATTCGTTTGTGCACTTTATCCAGGGACACACTGTATAGGAAATAAACCTTGGCTGATTTTACACCTCCTTGGTCTGAAATGATGTACAAGTGGATTCTATATTTTAAAACTAAACTCATAACTCCCTAGGGAGTTATGAAAATCTATAACTCCCGCGGGAGCTAAGTCGGCTATAACTGCCCTAAACGCCTGCGTGTTATAAAACCCTTTCCGAGCAAGTGTGATGAAAAGATTTTTATATTATCTATACATGAACTCTTCATAAAATTCTACGCTCTAAAAGTGATATTTCTGAGGAATACCTCTAGCTGCGATCCTCTGCAGTTTATCATAGCCATCCCTCAACCCTCTGTGCTTTTCTCTCACTAGATTCGCAGCATCTACAAAATCCTTCTTGCTGATCTCATTGGTTTCTAAATTTATTTCATTATACTTGTCCAGTTCCTCATCGTTTACTGCATCTAAAAAACAACACAATAAAATAAATCTGAATCTGTTTAAAAAATTGTGAATCTTGTGCATGCATCCTCTACGTCAATTACATTCTTAAGTGATGTGGATGAACACTTTAATTAGAAAGGAACAAAGTCTTCTACGTTAGAAGATAAAGCCTATTTTCATTTGCAGTGCCATTGGCTTCTAATTGACATGAATTAGTCTGTTAAAGTGATCATGACCACTTGACAATCTAATCAAAAGAAAGACGTATACCGCTTAAATTATATTAGGAATATTCGCTGCCTATTCAATTCACAGTTCTACAGTCAAATCACGTCATATTTTGAATCTGTGTATGCGGGCTCCACTACTATATTTGATGTTTCACGATAGTATAAATGTACGTGTATAGTAGAACAGGGGTGCATCGTCATGCATTAAAACACGTTTTTGAGTGGAGATGGACATTGACATGCACATTAAAGGGTACAAGGAAAAGATGAGAATATTCACACACTTTTAAAGCCATCATTTTTGGCGCCGTCGACATCGCTAAGTAGATCATAGTACTGGTCTATCTTGTCCTGGTGATGCTTGAACTCCTCCTTCAGGGCCGCCAGCTCTTCATTGGTGAAGCCAGAAGCTTCGGCTTTTGACCAAAGCATGTTCAACTTTTTGTCCTTGAAGATGCTCCTGTTAATATGGTCATCCATCGCGGAATTGTGTGCCTGATAAATTTAAAGGATTGAGTCATAACATATTATCAGGTACATTATGTTTAAAATTTTAATAATGTACTATATAAGTTACATTACTACATAATTATTTGGATTATTTGTTATATTTTTCAATTGGCTTATAACCGCCTGAAAATGTTTCATTAAAAGTACTAATCTAATTTACATTGTATTTTTTTTATTGCAAGGAGAAGGCACATGAGTATGAAGGCCGCCTGATGGTAGGTGGGATCTGAGGCTACAATCTCAAGAGTGCAATCTTAAGGCTCGTATTAATAAACTAATCTCAACTCTAATGCTTGTCTCGAGATGTGTCAAAAATGACAGTGTTCTATGGCTTGACGTTTACTTTGACATATCTTGTGACAGGCCTCTCAGCCAAGATGAGTTTATTAATACGGTCCTTAAGACCAAATGTGTTGCCAACCCTGAGGATGAAGATGGAATACCTCTATGCTAGTAATTTCACCAGTTTTCATTTACCCACACTGTAACAACAATGCAAACACTGTTGCTTGGTGATTGGTTAAAGGATAAGAGTGTTAGTAATTCGGACAGACCCTCCACAAGATCTGACCACCACTAAACATCAATAGGGTATTTGACAAGAGTGAAATTAAATTGATCTTTCATTAACAACAAATAAACATTATAAAAATACTAGGAATACATCAATCTTTTATTTATGTTTGCTATTTTAAGATTTTTAAATTCATAAAATCCACAAGATAGTAATCCCTATAAATTCCATAGTAACGGAGCGTTTTTGATGTTTCATAAAAAGAAGCTGATTCGACTTTTGTCAAATACCGTATTTAATATTACAAATACAAATTAATACAAACAAAACACACAAAACTACAAATTAATATCCTCAATAATAAAAGTGAGATATTTAACTGTTGATGTCAAAACAAAAGGTTTATCAATATTTTTTACTATCTCATGAAAGAGATACATTTTTAACATTGTTGTGTTATCAGTTATTAACCAAGGCTCAATGTGGCCCACAAACTAGATATTGAAATGAACTCATTAAACATTACATTGACCCCAAGGTTAGAGACAACAGACGGAAAACTTTTACCGCAGTTTAAAGCATAATAATGCAACTATAGGCCTAGGGTTGCATTTTTCAACATATTATCTTTCTTTTATTTTTAAATAACACACAGCATAACATCCAGTTTGCAGTACAACTTTGGCCTAAGCCACCTGGGTCCTTACTAGGGAATGCAAACCGGTAATTCTTAGTATGGAAATTACCGGTAATTTACCGTTACCGCAGTAAATCCCATACAAAAATTTACCGGGATGCATTCCCTAGTCCTTACATGTGAGTGAATGGTACAAAGGAATCCATAGATACTAAAGTAACGGATAGGCTATGAGTTTTTTAACTAGATTCTTACTGGGTGGTGCTTGTCCTTGCCCCCTGAATGGTCTTCAAAGTGTTCCCTCAACCCAAAGCTGCTCATTATGTTGGTCAGCTTGCGGCGCAGCTCAGCCTCCTTCAGCCCCTCCTTGTCTCCACCTTCGCTCTTCACCCTTTTGTACAATACTTCTTCCTTATCATGTATCATTAAGTCATTGTAAAGTGACTTCAACTTTGGTTCCGTCAAGCGCTAAAATACAAAATAAAACCGTAACTTCATAAGTACAAGTATTCTTATGGAAGAATGGTAACAGTGTTTTCATCAGCCCTAAAAATATGGGAAACGGTACTAACGATAGTTAAAAAATGTTATAAAGGAGTAAATATATTTTTACCTGTTGAGCTTTGGTCCACAACAAATTCAACTTGTTCATCCGAAACGGCTTTTCTAAAGCCCTGAAATCAACAGTTGCTTTTTTTGGTTTTTCATTCGCTGATTTAGAATATTTATTTTCACACAAAACAAAGCTTATAAGAAGAAATAAGAAGCAACACTGTAGAGTTTTTGTTGACAAGAATTTCATTTTCATGGTTGACTTCTATTGTATACGGGATCCTCAAACACATATACGTGTGTAGGTATATAAAATGACAGTGTAAACCGGGTTAAAGCTGTAAGAAATTTGATCTGTAGCACGTATTAAATTTTCCGGTAACTTTCTGGTTGTTGCTGATGCTGGCCCGTACCATTAGTGTCAGTTCAGTTCAGTCAGTGCCACCACAGATTATAGGATATGTCTAAAGTGCCACTGTCACTTACCTGTCACTGGTGTCACTTCACTTGTCATCGTAAAACAGATTTTTCTCCCCGTAAACAGCCTCTACGGATCGATTGTTAGGCGTGTACATTCACGCGCCAATGCAATACGCGAACGCGAAAAAGTATGAATGTGGAGCCGATTCGTATATTTTTCGCAGTTTGTTAACCACTTATTGTCGGTTCCACCATCCATCTTCGTTTTTTCCATTGCTTTTTAAGTTGTTTTTTACTTTTAAAGTAGACCTAGCTCATCGTCGAGCGCGCGAACTATACTGTGAACAAAATAGTGAACAATGCGAATGTGAAGCCAAGAACAGTTCACGCGCATTTCGCGCTGTGATTCGCGCCGCGATTCACGCCCGCAAATTACGCGTGAAGTGAATGTAAAGCGCCCATATGGTCTCACAGCCTATTGGCCATATTGCCAGGAGAAATAAAGTAAAGATTTAGGTATAATCGCATGAAACTTTTTACATTTACGTATGAAGTGTTTAAGCGATTCGCGTGTCACGCAGGAAACTAATAATTCTAATAAAACACGCAGCTGTAGAGTCTGACTGAGTGATGAGTGATGACCCAAAAAAATAGGGGCAAAATTTAAAATATCACTAAATGCATAGCGACTAAGGTAGGTAAAATTGTTACCATGTGTTCGCTGATCAGACTCGAGGTTTTTTTTGCGTCGCGTCATCGCTTAGATAGCTTTGCGTTCGCGCGCAAATCGCTTACGTAAGGGTTCTCAATTTTCAGTTCAATAATAATTATTTAACCCTAGAAATTGGAATATCTAATCATTAATCATAATCATACACACAGGTATTCACTTTATCATATACGTACCCTTATAATCAGGTGCTCATATTTTTCTGCACTTCCAACATAGGTCATCTGACCACAGATTGCATTTCAGTGTATTTGACAGCTACCTATGCTAATCGTATCAGTCGCATTCATTCGTTGCTGAGTTTTTGTGCTCTATTTTGACGAAGTAAAGTTTCGAGATAAACTGCACTGCATACATTTTAAGTCTGGTTAGAATCGAGCGCATGGAGCTTCTGCTTCGATGCAACCGCGTTTGCATTTTATGTTGTTTATGCTGAGTGCGCTTATGAACACAATGGGAATGGGACCTTAACGTTTCTTCCCCACCTTATGGGACTGCATCTGCGTGGAGCGCGGTCGCGGCACGTACTGTCCGTCTGGCCGTCGGCACTTTCTCTCGCTGATGCGCCGCGAGTCTGTCGCAAAAGTAGCAGGCTCTAACGGCCGTGGTGTGTTGGCGGACGCGTGTGTTCAAGGCGCTGGTGTCAACAAGTCTCGGTGTTCTGTGATGTGTGTGTTGTGAGAAGGCGGCGCGCTTCAAGATGCGGCGCGGCAGCGGCGGCGGCTGCGGCTGGGGCGGCGGCGGCGTGTTCGGGCGCTGGTCGCTGCGCCGCCTGCTGCTCGACAGCCCGCTGGTGGGCCGGAGGTTGGCACACACAGGTACTCTACCTCTCCTATCCTCTACCTACCTAAACACACATTTTGTATTGGTGTAAACATTGAATTACTCAGCTGATCCTGTTGAATATCAAGTTGCTTCAGACTGGAAACCATTGATGTGAATGTCATCAAAGAAACAATTTTTTGAGATGACATGTCATGATTTTTGAAAACATAAAACGAAAAACGAATGCGCATTGTTATATGGTGATTGTTGTTTAATAAAGAACCTATAATAATGTGTTAATTTTTGTTTCATTTTTAGAATGTTGTGTTCTATTAGTAAATGAGGACTTCTAACTGCATCAAGCCCTTAGTTTTCATTATAATATCCTGCTATTTGTAAAACACTAATAAGTATGTATGTATGTATGTTTGTTATATAAAACAAAAACGAATTCAGATCATATCTTCTCTTTAAGTTTGCTACACATAAAATGTCTCTTTCATGGATTTCCATGACAATATACTCATTCAATTAAATACAATAACTGATCATTATTTACAAAATCCTGTTACAACTTTTTCCATTCTTGCTATGTTTTATAAATAAGGTTCTGTGTCTTTGTGTTGCATATCTTACACTTGTAGGTTAACTTTACTTTCCTATAATTCTCTACCTTGTAATCCATTTAACTTCCTTGTTTGTTTTGTCTCTGGGTTTGTGTGGCCGCGTAAGTGCTATGCAGACTAATAGAGATTACTTAAATAGTCACCAGTTTTAGTTAACACATTGTTTTAACATGCCTCGAATTTAAACGATAAAATCAATACAAACAATTGGAAGTCACCAATGAAATAAACATGTCCACACTCCGGCCGATTAAATATTTATCAGTGTGGTCTTATCCTGCATTAGCATTTGCTACCTTTCACAGCGGTTGTTATTACAATAAAAAAATTGAACATATTTGTCCTGCAACTTTTAAGACTGCGCCGAGCAAACACCGAGCGTCCAGTGGCGCCCTCATTACTATTATTATGTTTTCTAATTAACTAAAGATTTTTTTTGCAATCAGACGATTTTTTTGTTGTAGTGCTAGTAAAAACACAATTTATGGGATACGTAACAAACTTTAATAACAATTACCCTTTGAGTAGTCAGCTTAACGGGAAAAGGTGGCCTGAATAACTCGAAGATGAATTTTTATTAAACTATATGATATACCGTATAAGTTGTGCTTTCATTTGTAGTACAAAAACATTTCGTCCAATTTCAAGAAAATACTTTGGTTTATTAGAAAACACAATAAAAGTAATCAGGGCGCCACTATACATCCGGCGTACGCTCGGCCCAGTCTTAATGTACATGAGCTTACTCTGGTGGTAAATGGGTATTTTCTTGTGTTACAAAACATTTAGGTTTAATCCCTCCGAAGTCTATGGCAATTACAGCATGTTTAAAACTAAACATTATAAAGACGAAACTTGGTTAGGCTCCACAGGTTGAGATCACAAAATAATATTAACTTTCAAGGAATCCTGTAAGTACCTTTATACAACTTCTTACTTTGGTACTCAATTACAACTTTTCATCATCAAATATTTCAAGAAATATGGGATATAATTTTAGAATGCTTCTGAGACTTTAATGTTAAATGTATGTTTTGGTTTGGTCCAGTATTAGACACAACCATAACATGCATTTTTCATGCATTCTTAGGGCTGATATGATGCCCTATGGAATCCCTTATCGACCTTTGTCCTAATGCATTGGTTGGATAAAATTTCGTCTATCCTAATGCCATTATGCCTTTAAATTAAATTAGCAAAATGCATTGTTATAATACAACCCTAACCTAACCGAACCGCAGATATAATTGGAAAACTTAAAAAGTTGCCAGACTCAGACGAAAACCAATGAAAATTCAGACAAACGATGTATTAGCCGACACCCAGGATTGCGACACAAACTTATGTGATTCAAATATCGGCTCCATCTTAGCATTGCATGATAGATGTTGCTCTAAAAGTTCTGATCAGATTCTAATAAATTGCAATATTGCTGCATTCCTGACACTCTAATGCTTTGTTGTTATAAGCAATTAATTGGTTTCACAGTATTTTAGCTGATCATGATCACTAACAATGACAATCACTTTTTGTCAGGCAATATGATTCATCATCCAATGTTTCAGTAATTAACATAATTTATGGGTTTTCCTTAACACACTAATATTGTCGAGTTATTATGTATTTTAATATACTCATTATTAAATACAAAGACATCATTGTATTAATTATTGGAATTATCTCACTAGGACACAGTATGAACAATTGACTAAAATGTCATAAGGGATCAAAAACAATCACAAATACTAAAGTTAATAAATGTGAAAGTCTTCATTAATTATCCAGTACACACCTACTTAACAACTTTTTTAATTTATTTAAATTTAAAGTTTTCTTTAAGCAGCTCAGCTTTTCCCCTGATGGATTATAATACTTTTTATTGTTTTACACAATTCAATAGGTACTTATGAAATACTTGAATTTACACCTTTTAATTACCATTATTATTGCCTTATTTATTATTACAACTTGTACAAGCAATTAATTTGACCATTCTCTGCTTCTTTTCCTGGACATTACAAGGTCTTTTCTTAATAAAACATCAAACTTCTGAGCAATCAATTAGTCATTGGCATCATTATTTTTATGACCACAACCAATTGTGAGACATTGAGGCAATAAGCTGTGATCAAAGGGGTCAATGTTGTCGCTTGACAACTGAATTCACGTGGAAAATGACCTTTAAATGTTGAGCAATAAGATGTATCACAGTATCAAAACTATTAATAGTTTTGTGAGATTGAAATGACCTATTTACAGGTGATTGGTTATTATTCAACCTCTTCCTTTTATGGGGATGTAGTACAGCTCATTTGAAGTAAAATGGTGGTGTTACGTACCTTGTCGGAAAATGTGTCATTTTTCAGATATTGAACATTTAATTTCTAAATTTAATTCAAATTTTGTGAGGCTGAGATGAAGATGATGGTGATGATACATTTTGTACAGTCAACTCATTAATACACACACATATACAATAGAAGCGTATATTGACTTGAAATTTGGGTCATCAAAGTTGTGTTTTTTTTTGTTGTATTAATGACCTGTTCCAAAACTAGGCTCTAGACTTGTGCTATGAGTACTAGATCGGATCCCTCTGACTGCCATACATATCGTTGGTCATAATGTATTGTTAGTCATACTTTTTTTGTCATAACTTCTTTCAGGCTGAAGTTACAGTTTTTAATAAATGTTTATCGTGTAGATTAGTTAGGTTAGGTTAGGTTAGTTTTATAAAAATCCTGAAAAAATAATCGTGTCCTGAGAAAATTGCATTATGACTTGCGAAAATTATGACTTAAAACACATTATGACTAAAAATAATTATGGCAGTGAATAGAGACCCTTAAATACATTAGAAAACATCCATGACTCAGGAACAAATATTCGCGCTCATCACGGGATTCGAACCCAGGACCGCTAGATTCGTAGGCAGGGTCACTACCCACTAGGCCAGCGCGTTCTAAACTACTGAAACGGTTTGACGGATTTGGATTATATTTGCAACAGCCTATACCCTGAATTAACACATAGGCTATCTCACCAAGATAAAAATATTGAACCGTCGCATAGTCAACGCGGACAAAGTCGCGGACAGAAGCTAGTTCTTATCATTGCATAATCATGGAAGACTCGAGGAGGAAGTACACGAGTAACTCTCGATGTGCGACTCACACGCTGGTAAATTTGAACTTGGACATGCAGCCACTTATACTAGCAACCCGCCCTCGCTTCGTTTCGGTTTATGTGAGTTTTCTGTAACACCCGTACATAAAACAGAGTTTATTATACATAGAAACCTTCCTCTTGAATCACTCTATCTATCTATTAAAAACTGCATCATAATCCATTGCGTAGTTTTAAAGATCTAAGCATACATAGGGACAGACAGACAGCGGGAAGCGACTTTGTTTTATACTATTTAGTGATGTATTTGAACTTGGACATGCTGCCATTTATAAATATATGTTGAATAACACATTTCCTGATTTTATTAACCATTATCTTATCTTTTTGCATATGCATACTTCTGATTAAAGCTTAAAGATAGAATGCTATTAAGTTGATATGGGTTTGTTAGATAACGAGATTATAAAATGCATTCAGTGTGTTCGTTTTGAGAGTCTGCTTTTTATTTAAGCTGTTATTTATTTAGAGGTCTAAAGTCAACCTTATTCAGACAAGTCTTTGCTCTATCTTAACAGCGTAACAGTCTAATGTTAAATCAAAATTTCATTAAATTACGTATCATAGATATATGTGCGAGTCGAGGACTCTACGCTTTAACGCGCTATGTGTATTAAAAACGCGGAAATATCTATTTTGATTCGAATCAGTCGAGTTCTCAAGATATATTCGAGGCTGGGCGATGATGTTTTATTCAAAAACAAACAATGTTTTCCTGGTGATGCGACGCGCATGCGTAATCCTACCAGAGCATGTTAGTATACGTCCTCCTGGTGTGAATCCACATCTAAGATTATGTCCAGCGCAATGAACGTAGAGATTAAAGTCACTATATATACCTTTTATTAATGCCTTTGAATACCCTGATTTACCGGCTTGAGTAAGTTTTTGTTTAAAATGCAATAAACAAACTACTCAACGCATCGGAAAATAATAAGTACCTAAGTGTGGATAGATTGTTTTGTCAACGGCGATACTCGAACATATTGATACTGAAAACAATTGCGTATTCTCTCATTGAGATGAGACGAGGCGTTCAAACGAACGGCCAGAAAACAACAATTTTATTGTGTAATCGAACAATAGTTTTCAATCAGTTCTGTCATACATGGCATAACAATAACATTGACAAAATAGCGACATTATCGGTATTATACAAATACACTTGTGGACAGCGCAAGGTGAAAACGACACGGAGAAAACGTTTATTAATAATCAACGTATAGTGTAAACAACTGACGGCTTATCGCTTGGATGTGATTTATTTCGTTCTGGAACCAATCAACCGTGGCCAGGTCGGTTGCCTTGAAACCAATTAAAAGTCTACAGGAGGGTATTGCCACTTCGACCGAGTGGATTCAAAATTGAGCATTACAGACCTTTCCATACGGACTTGACAGAAGTGTGTGTGTCAAACTCAAACCCCATGTGCTTTTACCGGACAATTGTCTTCACGTGTGATACCCATGAACTTGTTTCTCTAATAAGTCCATGGATGTGTCTATAAATAGCTTGACATTGGCGAAATTAAGCCTTAAGAATAAGAGTGAAGCCGACGAATAAAAATTCGAATTAAAATGGGGCCTTTCTTGTTGTAATTCCGGCTTTAATTAATTACTAACCAAAAAAAATCGAATCTGCTTTAGATATTATATTTGAGATAGTTAATCCCTTTGACGTCTTTTTACTCAGTTTTTTTTTTGCTTTGCTATCGCGTGCTAATGATTGTTTTCCTTTGAAACTTTAAAGTAACGATTAATGATATGGTAACAGAATCATCATAAATCCAGGCGCGTGCCTAGGCGTTTGGAGAATTCTTACTTGTATTTCAATAAGGTTGGCCTTTATTTCAGACAAATATGAGCCCTAAGGCTTGAATTTTCGAGGCCTTGTTCTTAATGTCTCTTGCAAAACAGAAGGCTTACTGTCGGTTCGGTTCGCACACAGTTGCAGGTGGAGTCTGCTAGAGTCATCATAAACAGTTCACTTAAACTACTTGTCGATTATATCACGGAGCTTGGTCGGGCCGCACCGCGCGATACTCGTTCGTACGCTGCGCTGGCGTCACCTTAACGCAACCGCGTGCCTTTATGTAACGCTGTAACCCAATTATTAAGGCTGCGCCAACAACCATCGCGATTATCGTTGTGTGATGATCGCTATTAAAACTTCAAAACAAGGAAGAAAGCCTCCGTTGACCCACTCCATAAAAACTTTTCGATAGATATCCTGGATGGGTCCATATTGGCTCATATAAAATTGGTCTTTCGATTTTTTATACAAATAACACTGTGACTATACTCATCATTACTTCGAAAATTTTTACTCATACTTTTTTGTTCATACTTTTTTAAGTCATAACATAATTATCGCAACTCATAATGCTTTTTTTTTTAAACTGTTTTTTTTTTAGATTTTTATAAATCTAACCTAATTTTATCTACACGTAAGAAATTTAAGAAATTCTGATTATTGTACGGTTCCATGAATATTGGCGATATAAGTTCAGATGATTATAAGTTTCGATCATTAGTATTAAAAATAATTATGAAGAGTATGAAGAGTGATCATTAGGTTGTAAAATTATATGAGATACATTTTCGGAGTTCCAATAATCTAATTTGCAATTTTATATGAACTTTGGCGCACCCATCCTGGATATTATTGCGAACCAACTTTCAGAGCTTATACTTATCTTATATCTCTTAAACGACCTAACCGATTTATAAGAAACCTAGTTAAAAACCAACCCAATAAACTTATATTATAACACCCCTCTTATAGCGTTAGGGGTCATAAATATAACATTGGTTTTGCATTGTTGCATTAATTTTCCTCAATATTCATTCGAAGACCGCAGTCCGCAACGCTCTGGTTTTACCAGATATTACTTCGCGTTCTGGTTACCGATAAAAATGCACACGCTCGTTCAGCTACATGTACGGAATTAAATTACATTTTCCGGTGAACCTGTGTGACATTAATACCTAGGTCATCATTTTGTTTGACTCCCAAGCCTTGGGACCCAAGGCAGAAATATAATATAATGATTCTCTAGATCTCTATCCGTATCGTGGAGTGAGATGTTTTTTAAACCCCGACAAAACATGAGATAAGTTTACCGTGTGTATCTGTGTATGTATGTGTGTTAGGGTGGTCCAAAAATCAGTTTTTTTTTCCTTCTCCACAAGGGTCTTTTTATTCGATTAGACTTTCAATACCTCTGTGCAAAATTTGAGTGAAATCGGACAATATTTAGGGGTCGCTATGATTTGGCGATATTTTTGATAAAAAGAAAAAAAATTTCATTTTTTGTACGCACTTCTTTAATACGAATGGTTTATGTGAAATAAACATAAAGTGAAATTAAATTATGCTAGTCATTTTTATCAAAAATTACTGTCGTGGATACTTGGCGTATTTAAGTTGCAAATCATAGCGACCTCTAAATATTGTCCGATTTCACTCAAATTTTGCACAGAGGTATTTAAAGTCTAATCGAATAAAAATACCCTTGTGGAGAAGGAAAATAAAAAAAATCTTTTTTTTGGACCACTAATGTGTCTGTGCATCTGTGTGCAACGTAGCTCCAAAACGGATCGACTAATTTGGAAGTGGTTTTACAGAAAACTGATTTAATCGCGATGGTTCTTAGCTAGGTTTCATGAAAATTGGTGGTGCCGTAGCTCCATTATATCAGGTGTTTTTAGCTCTCAAATAGTTTTTTGAATATATTAACTCGTAGATAATTTAAATTCATACAGAACTAATCAAAACATAAATTTTATAATCGAACGAAGGAAGAGCACAAGGCCCTTTAAAGTTAATATCTCCTAAGGATCGCCGTATCCTGCGCGGGAAGTGCCTATCATTTAATAAGATTTTCTCCAAGGCTCGTTCTTGAGATTACCCGGAGAAGTCATAGGTTCAACTTTTAACAGTTAACTAACAATCTTTTGTTCTCAATATGATGACTAACGTCTGTCAGGCGTGCGATAGAATAAACCACTTGAGGATAAAAATGCAAATTTATTGAGAAACAACTCCATTATTGAACTCTTGTACTAAACCGCAGAAGTTATTGTTACAACGCTTTAATCGTTTATTACAAGCTACTATGTTGGTCACATGGAACTTTACCTTGGTTTCGTTAACTCTTAGCTGGATCTCCTGATTTGAAACCCTCAAAAAGTATCTATTTGATAAATAAAATTCCCGGATATAATGGGCAGAATATCATAATATCAATATTTTATCTTTGGAATTAGTTGTCTTGGAATGTATGTTATGTATAGGTACTCCCGGCGTTCTTCCTTCATCAGGAATTGTCGGCTTGTGTAGTGACTAATAACATCGCATCGCACCGATGTTTGATGCAGACGCCTTATCCAAAAACGACATTATTCCTCTGGTGTTTCTTCGCAACGTCTCGCCTGTAGATTTTCAAATAAACTTGCTTGTTTTACAATAGGCATCACTTAGCACTCACTGATGCGTCCACTGACGGATTTGGGATGGAGGTGAAAGTGTTGTAGATTCTTTGTTCGTTTCTCAACTAGGTGACCTTAATTTTGTTTGTGACTAAAGTTCCGCTGCTACATGTCATGGCTTTAGTCATCAGATGTAATGTTAATGCACTTATCGTTGCGATGTGCGGCTGCAGTCGTTTAATTGCATGTTTTATGTGTGTGGCGATGATTGACATAAAATACAAGATGAATCTGATGGTACAGTCGGGTTTATAGGTAGCTGCACACTTTTGCACCTTGTCGGTTTAACGCCTTTGATAGATTAGTGTATCAGTCTATAACACGACGTTAAAGTGACAAAGCCGTAATGTGTGCAGCTACTTATCAGGCCGGCTGTACGCGGTGGCCGCTGAGCCAACGCATTGAGTTGTACGATTGACTTGTAAATATAAGCAGAGACATTGCACGTTGTATCCTTTTAAGTGTCCATTTTGATGTATTGTGAATACACTCGGCGAGACTGTATGTCTATCTTCTGACTCACAAAATAGATCACTATTTACAGGAAACTGGAAAAGTAATAAGAGTCAAGTTAGCATAATCTATTTTCAGAGATATCGTTTTAAATTTTCGCCAGTGCGTTATGTTTATCACGTAATTATTTTATGAAAGTCTTAGGTATCGTAAATTTTGCTTTAAAGCTTAAGTATAAAAAATAAAGATGCACTTGGTGCTGTGGGCGTTACGAGTAGCGTTTCCTCTTGCATGTTTATTCACGTGTTTTTGTAGTTATTCAGGTTGGCCGAGTTTTGGCCACTCGATGTTTTTAAATACGTGTGCGCTGCGTCTCGCGGTTTACCGGTCGAGTAGCATTTGGTAGTCATTCGATAATTATGCGAATTTAACAACTGATATAGAGTCCGCATTCTTGCACTCGGTCACTGCAGGAAAATGTTAATTAATATGAAATAAATAACATTGCACAATTTTACACAAATTGACCTAGTCCTAAACTAAGCTTTAGGCTTATGTATGCTATGGGAACTGACAACTTTAAGTTCTTCTATAGGGAATAATATGCTCAAATATGTAGAAAACTTTCAGCGACAAAAACTCGCGCTCACAATATTTTTCCTTACCGGGAATAGAACCTAAGATTGCTAGCTTCGTAGGTAGGGTGACTAGTGTAGTGTCACTACCAACAGTAGCACCTAGGCTAACGGCATCGTATTGCATTTTGTCATCATAGAAAAACACCTACTTAATGTCTTCGTAAATCGTACAAAAATTAATACAATCAAGCGGGCAATCGCTGTATTGTGTTTCTAGGTTGCATTGCAGCTATGAAGGCTGAGTGCATGTGTGCGAAGCGAGACTTAATTGTTACATTTATATATATTTTTTAATTAACTGCCAGTGTTCCCATTCGTTCTTGACCATAAACTGACCTACTAACTCATTCCAAGTTCAACCGTTTCATGTGTTAAGTTTTTCAATGTTGCATAATGGACATTTAATTTAAAATTAGTATAAAAGAAGTCTTTGGGGAAATAAACGGATAAATGTATTTGATTATCTTAACATTTAAAGAACCAGTTCGTCATTGTAGGTATTTACTATTTATAGAACGAACGATTTAGCATAACAACATGCGATGCGAACAAAAATCTCACTGATGACAACACACAGTTTCAGATTAGCAAATCTATCTTGGTGTGATCAGTAGCGGATAGAAGATGGACAGATAGCCCATTATCCCGTCTTTTTCATTTAATAAGGCGTCGTAGCTCCTAGCTTGGATACGATATAGCATACACTGAACTCGTGTAACCAATAAGCGCACGTGCAGTAATATTTATCAATACATTTCCCAACGAGCCACATCGTATAGCGAATCCGTACACAGTGCGGTAGGTTAAAACGAGGTGGTGCTAACGACTTGTATGTTTCTGTATTTGTTCAACAGTAGCTGTTGCCTGCAATTCCGCCCGCGCACAGGTCATTTCGCTGTTCTCCCGAGAGTTGATCAATATTCTAGGATAAAAAAAAGTACATTCGTCTCCGGGCTAAAAATATATTTGTGCTAATTTTACGTTGAACCGTGATGATGGGACAAACAAACTAACACTGTTTTTTACAAAGTATAATTGTTTCGTCAACATAGGTGTAGACTGTAGACAATCTTTACATAGTATAAAACAAAGTTGCTTCTGGTCGTCTGTCCCTCTGTATGTACACTTAGATCTTTCAAACTATGCAGCGGTTTACATCAATAGGTAGAGTGATTCAAGCGGAGGGTTTTTATCTATAGTAAATTCTGGATTATGAACGGATGTTACAGAAAACTCACATAAATTGCAGCCAACCGAGGGCGCGTCGCTAGTTAATTATAATTTTTCTGTGCCTAGATAGCATACGCAAAAAAACATTTTTGCGAGCTAGTGTTTCATACAAAGTTATAGCTAATAATAAAGATAAAATATAGCAATGATTAGTCTATGGAAGCAGCTGTCTTAGAATGAAGGTCTGTGTCAAGTGTCATCACAGTCATCAGACGATCGGACAATAGACTAGAAACAATGCCGATGACGGTGGTATCAGCCAAGGCCGGCGAGTGGCCATGGTCGGACCTTTTAAGCAATATTTCAAAACATGTCAAACCTTGTTAAATCCAAGTAGGGTTCGTGGAGGTAAAAAAAGATAAAAAAAAGATAAAAGATATTTATTCAGTAAGTAGGCCGCACGGGCACTTTTACACGTCATGAATCTACCAGCGCTTCCCAAGAGGAGACCACTGCCGAGAAGAAACGCCGCAAGAAACTCAGCAGTCAGTCATTTTTTAAACATGTTACAATGGTAGTACTTAATCTAGCATTATATAAAGCAATAAATATTAAATTAAATATAATATCAAATAGCAAATAGCATGCGTAGTTCAGCAGGAAAACATGTCAAAAATATTACGAGAGAGACAAGGGGGGGGGGAAGAGAGGAGAGGAAAAAAAAACACAGGACAACCAAATAAAAGTTTGATATGCTTTCCCACATCAACGGTGTCCCCTAGACAAACAACTTTGCAATTTTACAAATTATGAATGACTAAGTTTCGGTAATTTTATCAAACCTCCCTTTGAGAAACAGGATAACCCGCTTAGAAGATGAATATAGGCCCTGGCTTGTATCGTACATTATAAAGGTAGTCCCCACACACCTCTATGATGTATGATACAGGCCTTCCGGAAGACATTCTAGAAATTATGATAAAAACAATACGAGGTACCTATGTAGGTACATATCAAGATTTTATGTGCCATATTATTTATTCAAATTCTTTTCATAATTAAAAGGTGAACGCTTAGTGAAACTTTTTGATAAGGGTGCGGCAGTCGGGCACATTCTTTATCGGAAAAATAAAAGCTTGAACAGTCGAATTCAAAGAAATGTATCCTCTTTTTCACCTTATTGCATTGTAATAAGGTTCTAAACTGGATATATCACTTTGTAGTCGAGTGAACCCCTAAAATTCCTTTTTACCGTATAATCTTGGTAAACAATACAAGATATATGATAATACCGATCGCCATTCGCGTCATACACTCCCGGTAATGCCGCACTCTACACTGAAACACTTGGTGGTAAAAACATGAGCATATCGAGTCGAAAATGGATGTAGCTCAGTTGATTAACGGGGACGCGATTAGCTTACTGGGTAGTGACAATAGTCATAGTCATATTCATTTATTGCTTTATGTTGTGCAATGAGATCTTAAAAATACAGTAGGTAGCTTCAACATAAACCCTGCAAGGGCACTGCAACAAGACACAATAATATATTTACATGTCTATTTAGGAAATCACATTTATATTATAATTAACAGATGTAATTTAATAATATAAGGCTAACAGATTTTATTCACTCTTGTAACGCAATAAACAAAGCCTAAGAAGCGGCGGTCCTGGGTTTGATTCCCGGTATGAACAAATATTTTTGTAATGAACACGAGTACGAGCTTCGCGTTTTTTTTTTAAATTAGATTGTGCCTGTAATACTAGCCTAGCCTCGTGACGACTCGTGTATTTTACCAAGTTCGCAAAAATCAGTCCATGTGGCGGCTTAATTAGAATTTAAAAGTGTTGGAATTATAACTAAACTTCTTTGACGTTTGGTCGTCAGGAGGAGATCGAGGCGTCTGATAATATTTGTTTATAGAGTAAAATTTTAATTTTACAGATATCTACAAGCATTTTCCATCACAGGAATGTTTGGTGGTTAAAAATCTAAACTCCACCGGAAAGTATTTTCATATTATAAATTGCGATGAAACTTTTGTCGATATTATCCAAACTTATTTAATCGACCTAGGTATTGGAACGAATTTCGGGCTTCTCGGAATATTACAAAACCATCTGGGCTTATATTCTACTTTGTCTTTTCCCCTATTGTTATTGAATTATTAACATAATGATAGATCTGATTATCTAGACAGTAAAAAAGGCAGAGTCCTTAACCATACGATTCCATGAGACAATAGTACATGCACCCAACCTGATGATGAGCGGTGACTTCCAAACCTAAAAACAATTGAAATAGCATCAGTGATACTTTGCCAGTTATGCTAAGCACTGCAAATCTGTCCATTTTACGACCAAAGTTTTACAATATACGTGATGCAGATACAACCAACGACCACTCAAGCCTGTCAGGATAACTGCAATACGAGTTAATGATTCGCGAATGTGAACATTTAAATATTTCCAGGTAGCTTTATACGTTTGCCTTGAAGTCTCAGCTTAAAACATAGCATAAAGATGACATTTAATAAATTAGTTTTAGAATTCAAAACTTACAACCTACGTTTGCTGTCTTAGTAAAGAGGAAGAGATCATTAACGATTCGAGATCATTAGCAATTCGTCTCCGAGGTGAGTTTGCGAGCTAACCGATTGTATTCGGAATAAAACGGTATTTTATCCGGTATCACTAATAGGGATCCATTAGTGGGCAATATGACACGCCAATAAGTGATACTCCATATTATGTGAACGCTGTGAACAAGGATACTCCGCCAGCATGTACATAGCTTGTCTTATAGAGCTTTTAATATGCATTTCAAATAGAATAAAGGGCTATTGTAGTGTAGCTACTAGTTTCGTCTAGACATTCTTATTAAACTATTTAAATCTACATTTCCGCCGCTTTAGGCTGCGTTTCCACCAGAGATGTACGAGGATGCGTTGCGAGGGATGTGTTTGTAATGAACCAATAGAAACACTTCATTTACCTATCCTCGCTTAGCTTAGCTCTGGTGGAAACATCTCAGCGGAGCGAGGTTTTTGTCCATACAAAATAAGGGTAAGATGTGTGCGAGGAATGTGTTGCGAGGAATGTGTTGCGAGGGATGTGTTGCTAGGCGGCGTCTGGCTGACGGGCGCGAGCGCAGTCACTGGACGCGTCAGAGGTAGATAGATGTGTACCATGGATTAGCGGAGAAAAATACTTTTACATTTATCAATTTGCGATGAAGAAATGGAGGCAGAGAATACAGAATTTATTTCTGAAAAAGAGCCCGCTACACATCCTCGCACCGCTCAGCTACCTCGCACATCTCTGGTGGATACACAGCCTTATTGCGGACGTTATTCTTCAGTTCCAGACGATTATTTAGCAATTTATTGTTCAGCCAATGCTACCATGCCTAGTTATCGAATGAGGATGCTGCAGACTGCGATTTCACGCGACTATTACGGGGATTACGTAAATTGCGTTAATCACGCTGTGCATCATCCAATTAGTTGTTTTCTACATCGGTTCGGTTCCTACGCTCCACAAAGCTTTGCATGTTTGCATGTCTAAATTAAGTACAGTAAAACCGGTATGCACCGGGTCCGATATGTACTGGTATTGTTTTACAACCGGTCCTGATAATTTATTGTTATGTTTAGTGATGTGCCGTTACCGGTAACTTACTCGAAGCGGGTATTTTACCAGTAACGCTACCAGAAACATTACCAAAAAGCGGTAATATACGGTAACATTCAAATTTCGTAAATATGACCTATGTTTTAAATACATGTTTATACTATTTTAGCACCAGACGGACCCTTTTAAACTAATAATGTTAAGATGAGTTTAGTAGTTCAGTATATTACCAATGTTACTGGTAAAATACTTAATATTTCCGAGTATTTTACCAATGTTACCGGGAATATTACTCCCTCATATTTATACTTCATTAGGGTTTGCAATATTCGTTAAATTTTAGTATTCGAATAATACGAATATTTAGATTTCCAACATTCGAATATTCGAATATTTCAATTAATTCGTTTTTTTTTGAAAATTAAACAAAATAATGATTCTAAGTTGTGTAATTGTAAAATATGTGATGTTAATTTAAAATGTAATGACCTTACAATTCAGAAAAACATTTATGGTATCTTCTCCAGATACCTAGCATATAGCCGAACTTGCTAGCTCCCTAGCTCGCTACCCTTTTACCAATTACGGTACGGTATTTAGTTCTTTTTAGGGAGTTTGATTTTGGCAAGGATAAAGCAAAATAGGTAATATATTGTTTGTCTTACATTTGTAGTTATTTTTAATATTTAAATATATTTCCACGAACTCGTTAATATGGAGGATAATTAATCCTGGCATTTTGTTAATGTTTTGCTAAGGTAAATCATTACAGACAAATTTGTGCACTATTCGAAATATTCGTTTTATTCGAATAATGAATATTGTCGAATTCGAATAACATTTATGGCGAATAATTCGAATAATCGAATATTCGAATATTCGAATTGCAAACCCTAACTTCATACATATCCATACATATATACATACATACATACATACATACATACATACATACATACATACATACATACATACATACATCACACCTGTTTCCCAGAGGGGTAGGCAGAGACCACTTCTTTCCACTTGCTACGATCTTGACAAATTTCTTTCGCTTCTTCCACATTCATACATCGAGTCATGCACGCACGTCGGTTTCGGGTACTTAAGACTCGGCCCTTTTCCAGTATTTCACCGATTTGACTCGAAAAAGTACGCCTAGGGCGGCCCCGTCCAACCCGTCCACTCACTATCGATCTGTATATCTCTTTCGTCAATCTCCTTTCATCCATCCTTTCCAAATGACCGAACCATCGAAGCATGCCCTTTTCAATCTTAGTCAGTACATCTTCTTTTATTTCACATTTCTCTCTGACTTTTTCATTCCTTACTCTATCAATCAGTTTCACACCACACATAGGTACTACGCAAAGAGCGCATTTCAACGGCATTTACACGACTTTTATGCTTGTCCTGCCACACCCAACATTCACTACCATACATCAGGGTAGGGGCCAGCACTCCATTGTGAACAGCCAGTCGGGCTTTTTGTGAAATGCCCTGTCTGCTCACAAAGGAGTACAGGGCCCCATTAATTTGATTCCCCGCATTCACCCTCCTCTCGATATCCTTCTCACACTTACCATCTCTTGTAAACACACTTCCCAGGTACACAAATTCGCTTACTTGTTCTACTAATTCACCATTTATATTTATCACGCACTCAGTCATCTCCTCGTCCTTCTCTATCACCATGACCTTGGTCTTGGCAACATATCTATAACATATTCATACATATCTATCACGTGAAAACCGGATACTTACGAATAAAATAAAAGAACAATCAAGTTTTAAAATTATACACAGCGTTACAATAATTACACTTGAAACTAGATGAAAAACAAACATGGGGTTCACTTAGTATGGAGAAAGTAACTTTGCATGATTACACAAAAAGTTGAGGGGAAAAAAATGGCAAGTAGCTTTAAAAACATTCTAAGTTCATAATAATTGTATACATGTAAGAAACCACTGAAAAAATATTGAAATACTACATCAAATTAATGAGTTTTTGTAACATGGACACAAGGAAAATTACAAAAAATCCGACTAAAATGATCAATATCTCCGAAAGTACTAAAAATCGCTGAACATACATGGGGGTGTTTTTGGTAGCCCTGGGTGTGAGCTATTATTTTTTTTCATTTGGACCACTAGGATCCGACACCATGGATTTAATAAATGAATAAAGAAAGGAAACAGAAATACACGATCTCTATGTCCGCTTCTGGTAATATTACCGGTAGCATTGGTAATTTACTGAGTATTTTACCAAATGGTATTATACTGGTAACGAGTAAGTTACCGCCGGCACATCACTAGTTATGTTATAAGACAGGCATTTGACTTGTGTGCAACTGGAGTACCTAGTTTTATGTACTATATCCCAGAAGTCGTTTTACTGCTCTACATTCTAAAGGACGCAAGCAAATTATATTATTTACTTAATAACATCAGAGGCGTATTATTATAGATAAAATCAACTCGTTTTCAGAGTTGTCTGATTGCCAGTAATTTGTAATTTGTAAGCTTTTAGCGGGGTAATAAGTTAAATCAGTTCATGTTCTGACGACTGCTCTCAATCTGAAAATGGAACCGTCTTGAGAATCTAATTGACTAGCTTGATCTGTCATCCGGTTACCATGGTTAAAAATAGTATATTTTATATAATATATATTTTTAACGTCAACTACCAATACTTTCAAGATTGAATTGTGAGAGGTTCTCTGCTTGACTGTTGTTATTTTTGCAAAATTTAATAAATTTTACCGTTCAATGACTACAAGTTGTATCAAACTGCTTGCAAATATTTTCCTCATTTGAATGTACCTACGCGTACGGATGTGTTATTTGAATTGTGCTACAATTATTTTTGTATGTCCAAGGGTTTAAATATTGTATGTAAGTAACCAGATGAACGTGTAATAAAAGGACATGTCCTTGCTTGTTCCTGGTTAAACATTGAACATTTTTATAAAGTCGCTCACGGTCGGTAAAATGAAGGGCCCTCAAAGAAGCGACCTCGTTTGTATGCAGCCGGCGGAAGTGTATTTACTATGTACTTAACTTACGTTCTCCATTAATATTTGCTGTTCAATACAGATTTAAAATGTTACGTGGGCGCTGTTTGTTCGCTCTGGCGCAATGTATTGACTCCCACGGCGTTTTTTCTCGTAATTAGTTACGTGAGTTATTGTTTATCGAGTGTTCCTGTGTTCTGCCTACGTAACGAGCGTAGCTTCTGTTACAGCATCTTCGCGAGCTTACCTAGGAACTTCGTTTGGCATGCGTAGTTAAAGATACGGTTGGGATACGGATCGGTTGACCACTACTGTGGCTAGATACACAGAGAGACACAGAGAGGACAGACATCAAAATATGTCACCGAGACTATTGTCTGTCGTTATTAAACAAAATAATCTCGATTCAACAAAAACAAGCAAACATACGTAAACAAAAAATAAGATAACAACTTTACTGTACAATAATAAACCAAATAGTATGTGAAAAATAAAATGTAAAAGAGATGTGTTAGCGTCGTTTATTTTTTTCTCTGCAAGGTAATTTTTGTTGTACCTGCATAACAATTTATTCCATATTAGCATTCGGACGTGGAAGGATGCCCGGCCCGCATGCACGGGCTGGGGATTTGCATGACTGCCTTGCACTGCAAGGTCACACAGCCTTGTCGCATATTGATCTACTTATAATATATGCATTGTCTTACAAACTATGGCGGAAACCCCTAAAAGATTACAAAAGTACCTAATAAGATCAAAATTATCTTGCTTATAGCGCATCGTTTAGGTGCCTCACTTTAAAGGATTACGTCCGTCTTATCTAAACAACTTTTACATTCATCAAATAACAGATTAACTATCAGGACAATGGTCGTCGAGTCAACATCCCACTAACGGGCACCTCGTGACTCGTGAGCCAAGTCAAGGTACTTGCTGAGCTTGTCCTTCTCGGCCTTCACAAGGTTCTCGTCATGCGGGATGGTGACGTCAACGAGCACTGCCCGGCGTTGAGATCGATCTGTCAACACCGATATCTGGGTTATTGGCCTAATATAGTGTCCCAATGCTGGGCAATGGCCTTCTTCCTTGATTTCCACACCCCTCTCTCTGTGGAAATCTTCGGCCAATCCTTCAGAAATGCGTCCAAGATAACAGATAAAAAATATAAAAGATGTTTACTTAGTACCGCCGCACGGGTACTTTTACACGTCAAAAATCTACCAGCGCTTCCTGACAGAAGAGGCTGAGAAGAGTCGGCGCAGTCAGTTTAACAAATGATGTATGACAATGATAGATAATAAATACATAACATATCCTAGAGTTAAGTAAAACAGAATATGCCTAACAAAAAATATCATGCGTAGTTTTAAGCAGGAAAACGTGTCAAAACTCACAATTAATACAAGAGCAAATGCATAAAATTTTAAAGAATATACATACTTGTACCTACCTATGTAAATATGACCGAGCATGGCAAACATTCGATGTTTTCCTCAATAAAACGTTTCCTCTAGACAAAATGTAGCGCATAAATAAGTTTGTATCGTCTTACTTTGCTTTCTCAATTAGCTTATAGGTGGGTACTAAAGTTGGCTGAGAAAGCAAGATAATAAGAACATTTCCGACCAAGAACGATGTCGTATGTTTATGCACTACATCTGTACATGATTTTATGATTAAGTTATTATTAAGATTTTTGTTAATTTTTAAGTTAACACTACTGTTGTAGCAACTGTAACCTCATTAGTCATTATCATTACATTTCTAACTGGAGATGATTGAAGCTGCTTTGGCTCTTGAATTTGAGACACCGCCGATCGGCTTATAAGGGTATATAAGGGCAGTATTATCGTCTTAACTCGATCGCAAATTTTTATTTTATAGTAGAGAAAAAAAAAATTT
Organism: Acleris laterana; assembly: GCA_963966035.1. NCBI lineage: Eukaryota > Metazoa > Arthropoda > Insecta > Lepidoptera > Tortricidae > Acleris > Acleris laterana. The sequence goes on from CAWYPN010000002.1 coordinate 29,940, forward strand.
TCGTTGGTAATTAATTAAAAAGCGTATCCAGAGATGTTTGCAGGAGATGGGGCTGTTTGGTTTAGCACAGCTGTATTTTGTCTTAATTACGATGCTAATTTTATATTTTTCGCACCTATCACGGAGACTTAGTGTTGCATAATGATTACAGTATCAGGAAAATCGTAAGAACCACAAGCATTCTGGCTCCTTTTTCCTATTGTGGTTTTTATTATTCGTTAAATGAACATTCTTGTTATTAAAGTCTAGGTAGTTAACGCAGATCATATACCTAAACGAGCTCGTTTCGTCTTGTGAATCGTTTCCAGCTTAATTCCTCGTTTGACGTCGTCTCGCTGCCTAATGTTTCGGAAAACAATGGTTTATTAAAACATACATTAATCTGTCTACTCTGAAATGCTTTAAGATTTGTAATTCTGGCTTTGTTACCAGGTCACTGCAAGACTTTCAAGTCTTATGTTAGGCCGTGTGGATTTGACATCCCTCCTAAGCCAATAAACAGGTATCTCAGATTAAATAGGAAAAGTAGATTCAATCCTCTCTTCTTAGTAATGAGGTTGTGATTGCGACAGGTGTGCTATGCTGCTATTTGACTTCGCAGGGCAGGGGTGTTATTCTCTCAAAAACAACGGACGGTCGGACGAACGAGCGAAATCGCGGCGTCGAGTTTAAGTAGTCCCGTCAGAGCGAACAAAACACGTTTTAGCGCGTGCATTCTCAATTAAGCAGCCTTATACGTTCGATCTCATCGGCAAAAACCATGCTGCCAAATTGAAAATGCACGCGCTAAAATATGTTTTGTTCGTACTGACGGGACTGCTTATACTCGCCTCTTGGACATTCACTCGGTCGTTCGTCCGACCGTCGTTGTTGAGAGAATCACTACCCAGGATAAGGACCCCAGGAAATAGGGCTCTGGGAGGCTTTAAATGTATTGACGTAATTTTATGTAAATCCAAATAGCACAATTAGCTATTAATTCTGCCTGTGCGTGGGATGCGACAAGCACAGCAACTGTGCCCAACATATGGCTCGTAACAATTACATTTATCTTATCTCGCGCTCAGGGTACGGGCTGCACCGCCCGACGAGAATGCAATAGGAGAGATCCGGAGCAGTTGTCCAAAACAGGGGATGTTTGGTTGTCTTGTTTAACAACATAACTAAGCAGGTGTAAACAAAGATTGACCGTTGGAAATTTGTTATATATTTTTGAAAAGTGATGATAATGTATTTTTTAAAGGCAAGATGTTGGTTAATTTTGTGGTCGACATTTTGTTCGTAATTGTACCAAGAGTAATGTGTTCAATGTTAGAATTTCGGAGTGCTTCCAGGTAGCTTAGTTTGAAGGCAGCAGAAAAGTGTCTGAATAGAGGTACGCATTGGTCAATAAATGTAATATTTGTCTCCTTAAAATAACGTAATAATTTACCATACACGTACGATCAATTTTGTTTATCTCTGCTCTTCCCTTAGCATTTCAAACAATACCTCAGCATAAGGAAGTCCACAATATATAAACAAAAGAACGGTTTTTTCTTATTGTCACTTGTTCGGACCTGCGATTGTTTCTTCGGTTGTTATTCCCGAGCCCGAGGGGCCTGCGTGACCGCGTGGGTTTCCCAACGTTCATCTACCCGCGCGTTTGGCATTCAGTGCGTAAGCTTTACGTGCCTCTTTAACAGGAAAACAAGCCTGCCTATAATTCATTCAACCATTAAAACTCATAGGTAACGCAATGATTGCCGTTCCATTGACATAAAGGATAATAAGATTAGATAACACGTAATTGTATGACGTAAACTACCTATCTAAGAAGTAGTTAATGATATAATCACAATAATGTATGGTAAACTCATAGAAATAATAATGATAGCCCCAAGCTTAAGAAAACATTGATTTAATTGAATGAATTTTGGTCGTAAGAACGCGTTTGCTCAACGCTTATTATTATTATGTATACCTACACTGCGGTCACATCTATGGGATTCGAAGAATATTCGTGTTGAAGTTCTTTCTTTATTTATGTTAAAGTACGAGATGCCACCACAATCTTCGCGAAAGGCCTTAGATATGGCCAACAAACTGGATAACAGTTTGGCGAGCATGTAATTAATTATATATTAAAGCATGTACCTTTTTGAAAAATAAACGAAAAAAAGTGTTAACGTTGCAATGGATTTCCCAGAAGCAAGTTTTTTGCCAGTCACGTGACGGCTCAGTTTAAATAAAAACTGCAAACGCTCTGCGGGTTTCCCAGAGCGTATCCTCGTTAGTGTAGGCTCCTTAGAAATGGAGCAGGGTGAATAGCTAACTGCAGGTTTGAGAGCTTTTGTCACATACGCCATATTGTAAATGTGAAGCTGCTTAAAATTCTCCGTATCGGAACGACGTGAGGGCTTCGGCTGACATGTTTCGGACACCTCCCGAATTGTGCATAAAGTCTGGCTCGGCAGTGATAGCAGGCCACGCTGATAAGCAACGGACCCTGGTGGATCTGGCGAGCTAGCAAGGCAATGTTGATGGCCAAGGGCGGCAGTCGGGGTCAAAAGTGACTGTCGGTCAGATACTGCAGCCGAACCCCCCGCCGATCGTAGCGATTTCCGTTCCATTGGATTACGGGGGACTAGGCAGAGAGAGGGTGTCTGCGGTCGCGCACCCGCTTATAGACTTATTCCTGCGCAAATGCCTGTTTTAACCTGGTATTCATCTAGCGAGCTGTAACTGTAACCGTAGCAGTAACAGTAACGAGCTTCGAGTGGAGTGGCTCGCGAGCCGCGTACACATCAAGTTGTTACGTGCAATAGTTACAGTTACGGGTCGCTAGTGAATACTCGGCTTAAGTTGGGGCCGCCGCGCCGTATGCCGCGCTTGGTTGCGTGCGTATCAAGTATCGAGCATAGTGCATATCGATGCAAAATTATCGTTACATCAATGTCATATACAACCCTAGCGCCCGAGCGGCGGTGATAGGTAGCAAAAAATCAAAAGGGCCGGAGATGACCTACTTTTCTATTTATACTATGTCGGAAGTGCATAAATCTCGACGTCTTTAGTATGCTAATTATGCTATTCAGTCCTGCCTGCATGGCAAGATGTGAGTCACAAAGTTATAAGTGTTTATAACATGACTTGAATTTTAAGTTTTTTGCTTAACGCATCTCTTTCTAAATGTATTGGTGAAAGCGGGATGCGCTGGGTAACGAAGTGGAGGTTCAAAAGGGGAATTTTAACAGGAAAATATAGTTAAATCTAAGATTCGATCACCGCGAGAACGCGATTAAGCGTAACGATCACAAATTTGATATGCGTTAACTATTTTCCTCGTCTGTCTGGTTTTAAACTTGGGTCACGTTGTTTATTTCTAGAATTGTGCTGTTGAACACGTTGTTTACGTAGAGTAGTTATGCGTAACGCACTTACCTACGTACAATTTACTTTTTATTATATACGTATGGGTTTTATGATAAGTGTGGCGTCGGGCGGCATTATGCCACGCATGAATCACGGTTCTTCTAGTCTTATATCATGTTTGTTAGCTGGAGTTTACGCCAATTTGCTATTAGTCATAGTCAATCAAAATTACAGTATTTATTTACTGACCTTTTTTCCCCTCTAAAAACCCGGTGGCCAGCGTGTTCTTGTTGGAGGCTCCGGGATCTCCATAGGACCGGCGCCGGAAGCTCCTCTGCTTTGTTTGGGCACTTCCTAGGTCACACATTAGGTGCAGGTCCCCACCCTTTTACCGCCCACGACCTCGAGGCCTCTTTTTACTCGCCTCTTACGAAAGGGAGGAGTTAAATTTAACACTGTAGTACTATGTAGTACTAGAAGTTTCTGTTTTGTAATAATGTTGTAAGGTGGTTGACACTTGGTACTTACCTAATTAGCAAGGGGCGGAACTTTCATAGCAAAAAACAAACATCAAGAGGGATTGACCATTGTGTTTTATCGACTATCGATGATTAATTGTCACTTAGCACTATAGAGTACCAAAAAAAAATTACGTGTGTAGGTATAAAAGTTAACACAATAATAAATTAATAGAACAGTAACTAGTTTTATTTTGTTAAAATTTAAATATAGAACCAAAATGCTACACAGTATAACTGACAGTAGACTCATTCATAATAACAGCATCGAATTATAATCGAAGAAATCGAAGCATCGAAGAAATTATATTTTCTTCATCTGGTCTGTAGTACCTAATAAAGAATCGTCTATACTTTCTCTACATTGTCATCATTTAAAATGGCCGTTTCCGTTGTAGATCCATTTAATTTATACACAGGAGTAATTTTTTGCATAAAATCGGCATAATCGCGAATTTTGTCATAGTCCGGAATCCTATCTAGTAAAATCGATAGCTGGAATAGTCGATAAAACATAATGGTCAATCCCTCTTGACGTTTGATTTTTGCTATGAAAATTCCGCCCCTTGCTAATTAGCTTGAAATCGACATTTATAGTCAATTTGTCATTTACGTAAGGAAGTCAATATAATTTATTTAAGACCACCTTCGACATCTGTTGGTATTCAAACGCTCTAAAAAATATTTTGCACTCTATTAGTGAAGTTATAAGAACGAGTTTTAATCTGATTTGGCACCCATAATCGTGTCCTGTGTAATACCCATTCTAAAAGCGTCTCGGTGGCCTAGTGCCTTAGGGTGTCCACTCGTTATCGTAAGCTACGAAGTTAGAACCGGCCAGTGGTCACCAAGGTACTACTTAATGTTATTTTCTAACTTAAGGTACCTACACTACTCGATTCTATTACGGCGAAAGAAGGAAACCTGCACATGCGAACATCGTAGTAGTGTGTAAGATACTAAATGGCTAATTGCACAAAAATCCAAGAGGGGAAGATATAAAGCATCAATTCTTGAATGATTTATGCTAACAGAGTTTTTATCTACACAAGTATCATAACTCTTCTATAATAATGCATATAGAACCCGTTAGCAATGACCAGCATGCAACAATGAGTTTGACTATGATATTTTTTATCTGTAGTGATGTGGTGTGCTGCTAACGTCAAGTTCTTATTACAATACCAATAGGTATGATACAGTTATGGTTGTGTTTCAAATTTAGAACATCTTCTAAAACCCAAACAATTTAATTAGGCCCCATTACTAGTACCTATCACTTGAAAAATTGTGTAAATACAAAACGTCAGCTCGGTATGTTTATTAATATACAGGGTGTCCCAAAAGTCAACCCGCCTAGGGCAGATATAAATCAGCTAAAAAGTTATCGATCTAACCTCTATGTATGTTCGGCGATTTTTACTACTTTCGGAGATATTGATCGTTTTAATCTGATTTTTTGTAATTTTCGTTTATGTCCATATCACGAAAAATCATTATATTTCATGTTTGATATCTTAAGTTTATCAGTGGTATCTTACATTATTAGAATCATTGGGCATCACCGTAGTTTTAAACCCATTTACTCGGTCTTTTTTAATCAACTGTCTTAGTACATAAAACACTCGTCTTTTAAGACCCCTCATTATGTATCAGTTACATAAACTACTATTATACCATACAGTATACAGTATATAGTACAATCATGAGATCATGACTCTAAAATGTCAATAGTTCATATAACAGGTTTTAAATTAAATATTTGCAATCACACCCGACTTTGGCGACTTAACTAGGGTCAAACGTTTTAACATGTTTAATGTAAGTAGTGAATGTTCACAGATCAGTTAACCGTTACACTGTCGTAACTGTTCATTTTTTTGTGGCTCGCACGGATCATTGACTTGTCTGTCAGGTGTTTAACTATCCACGTGTCATATCATATTCCAGCCAATTATGGTTTGTACCGTCGCGGAAAGTTGAGCCATGAGTGACCTAGTTATAAATGGATACTCCAAATACTTAAAAAATACCTATTACAGTATTCTGCTTCTTAATACTGTTCGGCTGTCCATCGCTATCACGCTTGCACTCGCAACTGACAGTATATTTGTCACTCGTGCGTCATAAAAAACGATTTTCATTTGTTTATAGAAATCGAACCAGCGCGTCGCTATTCTGCCGAACAAAATTTAAACTCCAGTAAGTGGACACTAACACCACCGAAACATGGTCTCCAGCCTAGAGGAGCTGTGAGGAGTTGGCGTCCAAGATATGGTGGTAGATTTGAGCACTTACTGCTTTTTAATTTTGCACAGCAGTATTGCCTAACGCACTCGCAATCTCAATTGGCTTCAAAGCGGAACAATTGTTTTCATTTTGTATGCAGACAAGCCTTCGATTTTCAATATGAAAACAACTGCGATTGCCAGTGCGTTAAGCAATAGCCCCTCAGGTTTAAACCTCCTCCAGCTCCTCCTCGTCCTCCTCAAGGAGAGAGAAACGCTATCGCATTTTGAATGGTAATTTTTAGCTTCACAACCATCTTCAAAGTAAATGAAGACGATGCGACATGGCAAAAACAGTGAAAAAAGCAGTTTCACAGTCACGCGGCTGCAATGAAATTTTAAATACTCAAATGGACTGCATTTCTAAAGTGAGAACAACTTTTGACTTTCTCCCGTGTCGATGAGATCAGGAAATGTTGAATGCAATTATGGCCGTGCGGTGAACGGGGCGCCTTGGCCGACGCAATTAAAAATTAAACCATTAAAGACTTAAAACTCGCTTTTCTCAAGGTTAGCCCTATTAGCCTCAACGTTCGCATACTTCGCTACGTGACCCCAACCATTCGTTTGTTATTATTCAGACCTCGGACTATACAAAATTGGGGCAAAATTAAATGCCTTTGTAATATTACTAAAGATAGATAAGGATAAAAAAAAACCTGTCAAGTTCAAGTCGGCCTCGCGCTTCGAAGTTTGCGTATCGCCTAACAGACTCAGTCGGTTTTTATTATTTGTTATTTTTCTTTAGGGTTTGCCACACACCTAATTTATACTATTATTCTACTTTTTTATTTATATGTATTTGTTAGGAAATCCGCCGTTATTAAATATTTTGAAAATAAAAACCAGCTATCTATTACGGTTCAAAAGATAGAGTCCTTTAAAATTAAGGACGGACGGACGTACAGTCGTTTACAAAGACATGTATCCGCTTTTTCATCTTATTGAATTGTAATAAGGGCACCCTTTGCTTACGTAACTTTAGAAATAAATCCTGATACCTAACTAACGAATAATAATGCAAACCGGATCACTAGAGTATCGATTGGGTTGGCAGGTGCCCTCCTCATCGATTGTTTCCGGTTAGAACAGCTGGTCACAGTGGTCACCTCCGCGCCACGGACGTGACTCGGCGCGCGGAGCCGACATTACAAAAAAACATTACTGATCTGAATTGTGTAATTAGGCACGATTATCAACATATGAGTGTATTGTATAGGAAAACAGTATGAATGAACCTACATGCACTCTTGAAATATGATTCTCTAGAATAGTTGCACAAGTAAAATGAAACTATGTCACGTGCGAAAATTGTCGCGTATAATGACATTAATGATAGATTTGCAATGTGGTTGTTTCGTAGAGTATTTACTTAAGCTACAAGTTGAGCCCGCGGGTGTGCCCGCTTCCCTTCTACTCGCCGTGCGAAGGTTGCCGTTCGAATTAAAACAATCGTGAGCACTACACCGACATAGTTATATAGTTGCTGTGCCCATGTTTATAATGCCATTCAACTCTGACTGGACGGCGCCGGGATTTAATCATTCCAAGAAATACAAAGGACTGTAGCAGGAAAGGCCTATAGAAACTGTAGCAGAAACATGTGCACTAGGCATCTACTCGTATTCCACCGCACGTTTAATCCAATGGTGACACTGAAAAACGATTTGAATAGTGACATTATTGCAGTTAAAATAATGAACTTTTGTATATGTATTCCTTTTTACACGACTGCCGACAAAAAGGAATGTAATGTTTTTAGAGTTCATGTATGTATATTTACTATCAGCCTAACGGAACCCTGACCCACCATAGAACAGTGGTTCAGTGACGTTATAATTCAAAACGAGTGTCAAACAAATTGTTTCATAACCACTGTGACACCGTTCTAATGATAGGTCAGGGATCCAATGGGCTGATAGTACGATTCTTTATTCCACTATTACTTCTAAGCGCCTGAACCGATTAAGAAGTGTGTGGTATCGTTAGAATCCATTCACCATCCCGGGCTACATAAGCTACCTAAACTGTTAAAATTGAAATAACAACAATGGCACAATCTCAATTATTAACATAATATGTAGGTAGTATATCGACGAAAATGCAGTCGGTTTTTTAAAGCTATGTTGGATTTAACGTGCGAGTCATGTAATCGTTTTGTCAAACTTATGATATATCTTATTTGATAGTAATGGCGTCCGAGTTAAAAACAATATGATAACATGTGAAAAGCAATATGGTTTTACCGAGTAGAATTGAGCCCCTAAAGCCGAGCCTGAGGGCGGTAACCGGGCAATTCCACAGTTGGTTAAGAAACAAAAGCAAGAGGCGGCAGATGTTAATGTCCCTCCTAATGGCCCAGACTGCAGTCGTAGGTCTCTTCTTGGAAAACACATTTTACGCCCACAAGAGATTAAAAATTCATTCCCGAATGTGCCGGATATACCTCAAATACCATGTTCCTTATTGGGTAAACATTACATTGTAGTATATTGAGTAACTGAAATTTTAAAATAATAAGCGCCTGTGGTGTTTATGTAGGTCATCGGTTGGAGCGGGCTGATTTTCCGCAACCGGACTTCATTTGCGCGTATTTTACCTGTTGTGGTTATGAATAAACAAAATTTAACCCTCGTGACATATACCGAATGCAACCGCACCTCATTTAACCAAATTTGACCAGCTTTATTGATCGCCCAACCTGCTACAATCATAAGCCAACTACTCGTACAGCAAGCTATAAAGGTTATAGCTTGCTGTACGAGTAGTTCGCTGTAAATGTGTGGATATTCGGGCGTTTTAACCGCCGCGATTTTTGTCTTCAATTATATTGTCGAAAATAATTATAACTACCAGCAACTCTTGATATTAATTTACACTAATTTAATAAAGAGGAAAGATTTGTATGTTTGTAACGAATGACTACCATTTATCAGAATCGGTTGACCCGTTGAGTAGTTACGAGGGGACATATAGGAACGGACATACATACAGGTCAAACACGTAACCCTCCTTTTGACCTCCGCCACAGTCGGGTAAAAACAGCAGATCCAGGGGTCGTTCTATTCCATTTAAAAGAACGAGAAAGTTTAATATGCCGAGACAATAATGACGTCGGTTAAAACACCGAAAATACACTGAATCACTGAATCATGGCACATTCTCATCATTTCACATGTCTAACAAAAAGCCTTAAAAACCCAACTTTACTGCGGTCTTGTTGATGTCGTCAATATAACGTTAGTTATCATGACATGTATGAATTTTTTATTTCGCCAAATTTACTTATTTTTAAAGTTCCCATTGACACCCGATACGATAAGACGAATCAAACGGAGTCATTATTTGGGTGTTTGTTCTCAATCACTTTAGTGGTCACGCTCGAATATGACCCGGCACCTCGCTTGTCTAATGTCGGGTTCCTACATTCAAACCGCGGATAGAGAAGGTTTACTTCAGGTTAAAATTTTACACGTTTTGTATGGTCAAATGTCAACATGTTTTGACGTAATCAATCAACTCGTGTGTCTCCTAACGCTAGCAGTTAAAACTACTTAAAACGTTTAATCATAATAATGCTTGTTCGATTATTTCGTGCCATTAATGTAATTTCCGGAGCTAAAAAGTTTTGTTGGATAGGAACGCAATTAATTAGTGTTGTAAAGACACTAAGAACTCAAATAAAAATTTTAAGCTCTTAGTATGGGATCCAAAAACTTTACCTCTATTGAATAAGCCAAAGATGTCTATAAAAAACCTATACTTATTGCATATTTTGTTATTTTAGATCTCAATGCATCCATGATTACTTGATTACCATTAGATGAACAAAAAATGAAAGATTTTTGTCCCATACTAAGGTAACACACCGTAATAGGTACATACAAGTCAAAAACATTACCCTCCTCCTTCAGCAATCGGGTATAAAGTAACTAACTCCTCGGTTTTAGTAATACACGCACATATTCTGTATCATCATAATGCGCAAATCCCTCGCAGTTGTTCAATTACAGCTTGTTTTGTTACAGTATTGGACCAGGGGGACACGCGGCCGGGGAGGCTGAGCGCTGTCGAGCAGAGACAACAGAATGCCACAGAGTTTATTTCCGAGGAAGAAGAGGAAGAGGTAAAATATTGTCTATGGCCCGGAGAATTTAGGGGCGTTTCGGGCAGTGGTAAAATATTACGTAAATTAGGACGACTATAGGGATATAAGCGACCTTTAATAGGGGCAATTTATTGGTCTATCAGTAAATGCAGTTTTAGCTTAGAAAACGTACGAAGGACTTGTAATGTCTGGCATTTCGTAAAACCGTGTCTTAATAGATGAAAGTTAATAAAAACATCTGTTATCCGATTAAAGACAACGATCTCAAGTCACGTAGCGACGAGACGCCTTGTTTAAAAAGTGCTCTTATAACGCATTCAGCGCCATTCTTCCTAATTTCCATATAAATTGGGCCTGATAACGAGCTCTTGGCACTGAAGTGCTAATCCGCCGGCGACCTTGGTGTGGCGGACACCGTTGAGCAAGCGCAAGCGTCGCGGGCACGTCGCCTGCATCAGCGCCGCATACTTCGACGTCACTTTCTACCGCCCGACGCATGCTGAGCGAAATGAAATTGAAGTTACGACACGTAAGACGTTGATTATCGAATCGATTTCGTTTTCGAAACGTCGATTCCCTTTCGATAGGCGCGGATCGTATGGACAATGTCAATTAAAGAATAGATGCTCGCTTTCGTTGATGGTGAAGGTTTATTAACGTTAAACCGTATCAAAAGGAGCTTTGTACATTTTAATTTTAAATACTTAGCAACAGATTAATTGTGTAACGCGTGTTAAATCCCGTATTTTTTGCGTTCTTACGGTAAATACTGCGTCTGGCGATGGCGAATTGCATCACCAACCATACGTTGTATATTACATTAAATTTCTCCCCGCGTCGTCTGATTAATGAGCATAAAAGTTGCTTTATCATTTATCCGCATTTGCAGATAATAATAATTTATCAAATAACACATGCGATTGCATATTTCACCTTCACAATTAAGTTTCACAATTATTTACACATCAGCATTTTTATCGACTTGTCTAGCGCGTTAAAATGACCAAGGTTTTAATATTTCAACAGATTAGTAGCTAAGAATTAGGAATATTGCATTAAAGAAACTCTAGCACAACTTGTCCATGAAATTTGGTCGCATAGTACGTCGTCCTCTAACCAGTCCTCAACGAAAGAGACACACTGAGGGGTCAAACAAGAAAAATCAAGTTTTGCTAGCCACAAACCGCAAACGCATGACATCACTGCATCGCATCATTGCGTCGTGTTTGATGAGCCACATGACCACGGCGGTTCACCCACATATCAAATTTCCACGGACAAAAAGTCTAGGTATACCTAAATCACTATAGGCCTGTTTGCAGCCTCACTAGTGTGTTAGTTAGCGTATATAAATAGACTAGAGTACGCCCGCGACTTCGTACGCGTTGACGTGTAAAAGTGCCCGTGAGGTCTACGAAGAGCTAGAACTAGCTGTTGCCCGCGACTCCGTCCGCGGACAAAACTAATATATAGCCTATGATCACCAGGGATAATGTAGGATTCTAATGGTGAAATATTTTTTCAAATCGGTCCTGTTATTTCGAAGCTTATTCAATGCAAACAAACAATCAATGCCTTCCTCTTTTTATAATCTTAGTGTAGATTAATTTCCCGCTGCTCACCTTGATTCTTCTCGATGGTGTTCGATTTTCAAAAATCCTGTCTTAGTGCGCACCTAGGCCCGTATTAATATACTCATCTTCAGTGAGATGCGCGTCACAAGAAAGCTGTCATTTTTGACGCATCTTGAGACGAGCATTAGAGTTGAGATTGTTTTATTAATACGGCCCCTAGAGTACCCAAGGACTATGCCCTCCAAATCTCAAGTCCTTGATCTGTCAGATAGTCAGTCACAGAAGGGTTTTTAATATAATAGAAAGAAGAGTTAGAAGAGGACGACAGTTTCTAACAAATACGGTCGAACTAACAAGTATATGTACATTTTAGTACCTTGCCGAAGCTATTGATCATTACATATTCATTCGCATTAAATATAAATTGATAATTCAAACCACTTTCACATTAATACGTTATAAGGTAGGTACTAAAATGTACAGCTACTTCGTAGTTCGACTGTACCGCGTTCTTTTTCTGCATCCCTGTTGTGTTGTGTAGGTATAACATACTTAACATGACTGCTCGTACAACGGAAAACCTAAGTATATAATTTTGATGTGTCCTTATTTTTTCGTCCTATGCTAATTAGCTGTTCTGCCGTTGTCATTTGTCTTTGCCATTTAAAAATAAGTTTTTCTTGCAAATATTATTGATGTGTAAATATGACAGGTAAAAATATCTGTATTATCTGTGACATCTCATATACAGGTTGGACTGTAGCAAAGGGGGCGCAGGACTTAGATTTTTTTTTGGCAAAATGGTATCATTATGACATCTAATTTAAATGACTTTATCTTATAGAACACGTTAAAATAAGCATGTTTTACTTGAAAAACTTTTCTCTAAAATCAAAAATGGTTGAGTTATAGGGGTTCAAACGTTGGTTAAATTTCAAGGCGTCAGGGACTTAGAAAAGTTTTTGGCAAAATGGTATCATTATGACATATAATTTAAATGACTTTATCTTATAGAACACATAGGTTTAGGTTAGGTTAGTTTGTTGTCCAGGCGCGAAGCGCCAAAACTACGTAGAATAGGAGGTCCGCGAAGCGGACCTCCGTCGACCTCACTATTGTAATCTTTGATGGAGTCTATCTCAGTCATCTTTAACTTTAGAAAAAAGTTTTTCAAGTAAAATGCGCTTATTTTAATGTGTTCTTTAAGATAAAGTCATTTTTTCTAAGTCCCTTGACGCCTTGTAAATTTTACAAGTGCTTAGAAATTTCAAAGTCAATTATCTCGGCCATTTTTGATTTTAGAGAAAAAGTTTTCTCTACAAAACATGCTTATTTTAGCGTTTAGAATGAAATTATTCTAAGTGTTTTGTGATTACTATAAAATTTTCATTTTTGGTCAAAAAATTTCTAAGTCCTTTTAATGCGCCCCCTTTGCTACAGGCGGACCGTCAAGTTTTTTTAATTTTAATGTAAACATGGCGGCTGTGTTTATGATCGATCAGGCTGAATAGCTAAATTATATTTAAATTTTTTGTAAGTAAAAATTTACTTTTTTGAGTGATGTATTTTTAGTTGATCAAAGTAACTTACCTGTAAGTGAACTTCGATCACAATTATATGAAGAAGACGCCTCCTCTGTGTTTACTATGTAGTCATGTTTATGACGAGCCTTCACCACGAATGTTCGAAGCACGAAGTGTAGAAAAAAGAATTTAGCTTGTATCCCTAGTTTATTACTGGCAACACTGCATGTATCTGTCTAATCATTAAGTTTAAAGTGTTATAAAATAAAAACAATTTGTATTAAAATTAAACAATCATTGAAGGGTGGGAATGGGTTGGGTTATACACAGAGGAGGCGTCTTCTTCATATAATTGTGATCGAAGTTCACTTACAGGTAAGTTACTTTGATCAACTAATTAAAGGGTGGTCTAGATATAGAGGCCGCCTGTGAAAATGTCGATTGCGTTTAAACAAAAAGAATGAGACAAAATATGAACACCGGGTATTTTTCTAGTTTTATTTTCAGGAAATACGTAAATAATATTATAGCCCAACGGGTCCTTGTTTGGCACATTTCAGCAATTTGGAGCGAAAGCGTTTAAACAGTGATTTTCCAGATTTTTCCGCGATTTGCTTAGAAATCCGTTTCCAGATACTCTTCATTGCTTGTATGGTGGTAGCTGGTTTACTTAAGTCACAATATCTCTGCTTACAAAGAGCCCAAAACTTATCGATCGGCCGAAGCTGTGGCACATTTGGCAAGTTGTCTCGTTTTGGCACAATAGGATTCTTGCCTTTTTGAGTTCCTTAAGAACAGGTTCAACATAATGTGACGTAGCGAGATCTGGCCAAAACAAAACAGGCCTTTGGACATTTAGCTTTCGAATTAAAGGCAATAATCGCTTCTTGAGACACACTTCTAAGTATATTTCGCCGTTTACAGTTCGGTTAGTCATAAAGGGCCAGAAATGTGCCCTTCTTCAGAGATGGCCTGCCAAATCATGAAACGGCTTTCAAATTTCCAAGTTGGGAGTAATGTCTCTTCGATAGGAGTCTCCTGTTCATCATCCGACATGTAACATTTATTTCCTGATACTTGCGACGGATCTAATGGCACGTAGGTTTCGTCATCTAAAACGAAGAAGTAATTTCGTCCGCTCGGAATACTGTCCTTGTAAAGCTTAGCTGCACCTTTAATACACCGATCAATTTGATTTTGATTGTATTTCGGGCTGCGTCTCTTCTTCCTGCTCGGAATTCCAGCAGCTTTCTTCGCTCGCCGGTACGTAGATACTCAGTCCCAGCTCTCGTGACGCGACGCGGTCAGATTTTCTACGATTCTGTCTCGCTTTCCTCAATATTTTTTTTTTCAATCTAGGAGTATTTACAGTCGGTTTTTGACCCGGAAACCGCTTGAATCCCACTTGTTGACCGTCTACGTACCGATTGATCACATTTCGGATAGTCCGGTCAGGTATATTTTGCTTACGAAAGTGATGCAAAGTTGGTAAACGATTTTCAGAGTGATGTTTGTAAAACTCTACTTTCAACTTAGTTCGGTATTCGGGCTCAGCACGTTTCATTATTATATAATTTGTCGAATAATGCTACTGAATTGCAAACTAGGATAAATGGTTATTAAAATGAATTTGACATTTATTTCAATTGTTTACTCACGTAGTCATAGTAACTGCGAGAAAAAGCGGCCTCTTTATCTGGACCACCCTTTATATTCATTGACGCCTCCTCTGTGTTTACTATGTAGATGTTGAAAGATTAGATTGATTAATTTTAATTATTTATTATTTTAATGTAGAAATTAGAGAATTCAACCAACAATTTAACAAACAATTTTCTGCAACAGCTGACAAAAAACTTAGGTTAAATCAGACAAATCTAATATTCTGTAATTCACACAAAATATTTTCATTACACTACAATCATATAATTAATCAATGATTTTAGGGCCTAGAGTTTAGACTATTAAGAATGCTTAAAGAAAACATATTTTCATTTATCAAGGGTCTATTATAAAAATTAGCAAAACATTTTGATGCCTCTGTCCAACCTGCTGTTTTCCTGATATGGTCAATATTAATGCCACTTCTATAAGCATGTGATGTTGATGCATGTCTAGTGCTATGTGCACTGAAAATGGAAGTATCGATACCTGCTTTTAAAAGGATATTTTTTACCCATCTTCCCAACGTTTGAGTTGATGCAGGGGTATGTGGCTTTTTGCTGATAATAAATAATCTATCAGACTTCCTCAGATGCCTTGTTACATCAATGTAATCTTTTAAAGTAGTAGCCGGACAGATGCTTACATTTTCATTGAAAAAAGGAATTATCAAAAGAGGTTGTGATTTATTAATTCTAGAAGTCTTAATTTGGTCTGGAATCTTAATCTTAATCAGTTCTTCATTAATAGTAATATAACTTAACTTAATTAAAGACATAGTCTGCAATCTATGAGCTGTAATTAGAGTTAAAAGCATAATCAATTTCTTTCCTAAAATATCCAAAGTAAGATCAGTATTTGGATATAACTTCGAGATATGATCTAAAACTTGTCTTGGGTTCCACGTTTCCTCATATCTTGGTTTGTTAGGCCTCATCTTGTAAATTCCCGTAAAGAATCGCTTAATATCCCTATGCGATCCTAAATCCTCATCCAACAATAGTGACAATGCTGATCTAATAGAGTTTAGGGTGCCATAAGCAGAACCATCTTTGAATTTTTTAGTTAAAAAATCTAGTATTTTTGGAATTGAAATCAAGAACGGATCAACTTTTTCATTATTACAAAAGTTCCACCATTGTTTCAAACACGAATCATACTGTTTTAATGTGGCTTGTGATAAGGAATTTAACATTATATTAATACTGTCATTACTTAAACCCTTTTCTAGGTACACTTTGCTGATAACACTGCGGCAACCAGTGTAAGGGTTTGGTATAGCGGATGCTGGTTTCTGAAAGGAGAAGATAATAAGTCTCTAGATGGTTTGAATTTTATAATGTGTGATTTTATTAAAGACATAAAAAGAGGAAACCAGGCTTGGGAAGGCCAGAAAGGAACAACCATTATGCCTTCAGCTTTATCAATTACAATTTTTTTAAGGCACTTTAGTATAACTGAAAAAGGTGGGAATGCATAAAACTGTAGATCTGTCCAGGATAAGGTGAAAGCATCTACAGCAAAACAATTAGGTTGTATATGCCAAGAAACAAAAATTTTACATTTCGAATTTTCTTTTGTAGCAAATAAATCAATATTTGGACAACCAAGTTCTGACTTTATTTTATTAAAGGCATTATCATTTAGTTGCCATTCGATTTCTTCATTTATGATCCTAGATTCTTTATCTGCGACATGGTTGTCCTTAGACGCAATATAGGACGCCGTTACAAATATGTTTCTGGATTCACAAAATTGCCAAATTTCACGAGCTAGGTTGTTGAGGTGTGGGTATTGTATACCTCCCATTCGATTTATGTAAGCTATAGCAGTTGTATTATCACAACGTAGCAATATTTCACAATTATTCATATCCTTAGCAAAACATTGTAAACCAAAAAATACTGCCTTTAATTCTAAATAATTTATGTGGCATTTTTGTTCATCTTTACTCCAAAACCCATGTAACTTTTCAGAATTGCACACAATACCCCAACCTGTAAGGGATGAATCCGTGTAGATTTCTAATTTATAAATACCCTCTCTTATAGGATTATTAGTAAAAAATACATGTTCTTTCCACCAGACCAGATCACATTTTACAACCTCATTGAGAAATATCCTAGCTTCAAAGTCATTATTATTATTTTTCAGAGATAAATATTTGTAACGTTCTAGTCTTTTGGTATACATTAGGCCATAAGGAATTGCAGGACATATAGATATTAAACTTCCAATTAGTGACGCAAACAACCTTATTGTAGTATGTTTCAATTTAATAAATGACTCTAATTTCTTTGAAATAGAAATACGCTTTTCTTCCGGTAACAATAACCTATAATTTTCACAATCTAGCACAAAACCAAGAAATTTACATTGTTTGGATGGTTTTAAATTGCTCTTTTTCAAATTAATAATAAATCCAAGTGATTCTAGAACATGTTTGCTGGTTTCAATGTTTCTTAGACATTCATTTGCAGTATTTCCAATAAACAAAAAATCATCCAAATAATTCACTGAATTTAAACCTTGTTTTCTTAGATAAGAAATAATAGGTTTGATAAGTTTTGTGAAAACATATGGTGCAGATGAAAGCCCAAAAGGTAAGACTTGAAATTCGTATATTCTTCCCTCAAACATAAATCTCAGATACTTGCGACTACTTGCATCTATTTTTCGGCAAAAATAAGCATCTTTTAAATCCATTGAGCCTAAGTAAGAGTTTCTATTAATTAGTTTAATTGCTGTTCTGATATCTTCTAATTTAAAATGAGAGGTCTGTACATGTTGATTGAAAGATTTTAGGTTTAAAATAAATCTAGATGACCCATCTGGTTTAGGTACCAGAAAAATTCTGGAAAGGTATTGACCCTGAACAGCCTTACAAACTTTAACTGCACCAATATTTTTAAGCTCTTTGATAGATTTTTTTATAATCACATTTTCTGATTGACTGAAATTAGAATTGTTCGAGAAAGATGTTTGGTGAACATTACTTAAAAGAGGTATTTCATAACCAGACCTAATCCACTGTAAAACAGTGTTATTTTTGATAATCGAAGCCCATTGGTCATAAAATAAGGTCAATCGACCTGCTGTAAATACCTCTAATTCTTTCTGTATGATTGTTGGGCAGGGCGTCTGCCCCGCGGTGCTCTGGTGTTGTTCCAATGAGCTGCAGCTGGAGCTCGAGCTGAATGAGATGTTGCTTGCGGTCTGTAGAACTTTTTCTGTGCAGCCCGGATCTTTTTTAGATAACCCCCTTGTTGCCCGCCCGGAGGTGGAGGGTACTGAGTTGAGGTGGACGGGCTCCAACAGTTTAAAGTCTTGTTTGTTAGAGGTCTTCTTAGGTCTTTTGATGTTCGTTCTAAATCTTTAGAACTTTTTATGACTTGGTTTAATTCAGTTCCGAACAAGTTTTCAGTAATCTCAGTATTATCTAATGCTTCTTTTAAATTTTTATTTAGACCTGGAAGTATTATTGCTCTTTTTGTTTGTGACTCTAAATATTGCAAGTCACACAGCAATCGTATACTGTCGCTTACAATATTTATGTTTTCTTGATCTTTTTTGTCAATCAGTGATTTTAGACTTTTGTTTAAATTAGCTATTATAAGGCCAATTTGGTCTTGTTTCTCAGTGATTTTTTGCTCTCTTATTTTGGAGCTGTTGTTTAATGTTGCTAAGATTTCTTTATTTAGTTTTGGGGATTTTAAGAAACAGTTCTTGACTGTTGGAATTTTTTCTATAATTTTCTTTTTACTTTCTTCATTTAACCCTTTGGACATTAAGTCACCCCATAACTTTGCCAACTTGGGGTTTAATTCCATGGAATTCTCACTAGGGCATGGTTCTCCTACTAATTTTAAAATATCTTCTTCTTCCTGTTCATTTTCTTGAATTTCATCACTACTACTATCGCTAATCAGCCTTATTCGCCTTCTCTTAATCTGACTTTCATCCTCAGAATCAGAGTCTGAGTAAATAATTCTTTTTTTATTTGATCGAGGATCTGAGAAAGAAAAAACATTGTATGTTCAAAAAGAAAAAACTCGTGTATCCGCCCAGTGATACCGCGAGTATTAAGGGAACAAACTATACGTGTTCCATACTTGTATTGATAAATATCAATACAGTAGAGAATGTCTCGTGTATCCGCCCAGTGATACTGCGAGTTTATATTTGAGTTATTAGTATAGTATATAAGTATTAAGGGAGCAAACAGTATGTCCCAATTTTATTGACATAAGTAAAAAGTATGTCTCGTGCACCCGCCCAGTGGTACCGCGAGCATAATAGAAAAAACTTGGTTAACTTCCGTCAATTATCCAGTGGAAAAGTTAAAACCAAAAAATACTCGTGCACCCGTTCATGGTGCCGCTAGTATAAAGTCGTTATGTTATAAATCAACAAAATAATGTAGATTCAAGTGGTTATAGAACCGTTAGGCAAGTAAAGCCTGTAACTGCGTAGTAAAAATAGGACGTCGTAGGTAGGTATATTACCGCACGAATTTCACACAACTATGGAAAAAATTACCTTCGTCTGAGTCATCAGAGTTGTCCAAAAGGTTTAAAAGCTCCTTCAACTTATTTCTTCTGCTCATTCTTGTTTTTTTTTAAATGTTATTTGGTAAAATAAACATTCGTTGCTTCGGCACGAAAAAACACAATGATTAGACAGATACATGCAGTGTTGCCAGTAATAAACTAGGGATACAAGCTAAATTCTTTTTTCTACACTTCGTGCTTCGAACATTCGTGGTGAAGGCTCGTCATAAACATGACTACATAGTAAACACAGAGGAGGCGTCAATGAATATAATTTATATTCATTGCATATATCGAGAAAAGCACTATACATACCTCGCCGTGAAAAGGGGTTGCCAGCCTCTTAACTATCCGGCCTCGCTTCGCTCGGTCGGCAACCCCCTACTTCCCGGCCTCTGTAGTAATTGTATTTTTGTATCAGGTACCTAGCTAATTAACTTCAAAATAGGTATGGTCACGGGCGTTAATTTGGGACCCATTTCAAGGAAAATATGCTTGAAGTCGTTAATGTCATTAGTGATGTCAAGTCATTTGGAACTTTTAAGAAACTGGTTGAGTTTCTTTATTGTTATTAAATGTCAGAAAGACTTTGGACCTAAGGTGGGTACCAAATTAAATCACGTGACTGAATAATGTTTTTTTTTGCTTACAACTGCCTACTTCGAGGAAAATGGTTGTTATTTGGTTTACTCGACTAAAACTAACAAACCTAGTTCTCTGACCTCTTTTTGCATTTATACGTCCGTCCGCGTTTAATGTCGTTATTCGCTATTCCCGCTGAAAATGTACCTATATTTTCTTGAGATAAAATGTAGCCTAGGTCACTCTCTGGCCCTCCAGAGCAGCTAGGAATTATGCACTCAAAAAAATTAGTGCCAACCAAGAGAGATTTTCTCTTAGGTGACAAAAAATAAATACAATCGTTATGCCATTAGGCCCATTAGTTACATCAACCAACGCTGATAGTGTCGACAGCAAGTTCTTTAGTCATTCGAGGTTAGAGGTCTTATGGTGCGCTCCTACATTAAAAACCGTGGAAATAGAGTTGTAAGTGGTAAAGCCTCGTTAAAATTTGTCATTTGCTACGTACAAAATGACCATTTCATTTATTCATTCATCTATGGACAACAATCGCAATATTGTTAGAAGCGACAATTTATTTTTTCGTTGTGTATTTGTTCGCCAGTCGCGCACGTGCACAAACAAGGAAACAAGTGCCCGCGACTTGTTGGTCGCTCGGTACGTAATACCTCTCTAGCCTGCAACGTAAAGGACGCACTGAGCGACATGCGAAAAATGGAACCTGTGCTAGCTGCTCAGAAAGAACCGCTGAGCGATGAAATAGTTGCGGACTAAATATGTTAGCCTTCCAGGGCACATACCATGTAGACCAGTATGCCTAGCCAATATAGGCAAAAAACTGAAGTAAAGGTCCTCTTGCATGTTGTTGTAACACATCTGTATAGATCGTTCGACATTCTATATTTGAAATTTAGCCTACATTTCTTATTAATTTTGTACTTGAGCTGAGCTGATGATTTAGTGGGAAGGTGGCAACAGGATCTCTGCTGTACCTATATACTTAATGCAGACATACCGAATTGAGATCGGTTAATTTGGTCTCAATACTCTCTGCTCTCGATAAACAGATGTACATGTGTTTTTGTACATTTAACAAAAAAGGACACGACAACATAAAGCTTGTATCAAAAATTATTATACAACTGAAACTAATTTTTAGTTAACTGGACATTGAATAATCAACCCTAGGTTTCATTGAATCCGGTATCGTCCTGCACCTATAGTTTGTTTCACAACGCGCGGTCGGCTCGCGCCTGCGTGTTGCAAGCGCTGATGCCGCTCCCTATATTTGGAATAAGGAAGGCTTTACTGGCCGGAATTATAATTTAATTTCGATTTACATACCGTGATATCTTAGCTGGTATTTTTTCTTAAAGGCATTAAATGAAACACTAGTAGCTAATGAAAGGTTGAAATTTGAACCGGTTCTACAAAACCCTTATTAAACTTTCTTAGTTTTTCGATAATATAATAATAACAATTTGTGTGATAAAATACTATACCGGTATTACAATTTTGCACAATACTTGCGAAATTATCATCATTTATCATTTATATTTGTATTTATGTTTGCTGCTGCTATGATAATTGTACCGCTCTTTATTTTACATTATCTTTTGTACTAAAACACCTGGTAAATAAGCATCCCGTCCTGTGTTCATAATTTCGCCATTTTGACGTGATGGGCACCAAAAGTGCGGCCCCTGGGAATCACCTTTAAAAGGAAACTATTGATTTGATAGGGATGCAATCCGTCCTGCCCTAGATTGGAGAGCGTCCCAGGTGACCTACTTAAAGTGCAGTAGCATCATAACACGACCTTCGCATTTGCATTTCTCTTTCACTCGCTCGGATTCGCTCTCATGCTAGTATAACCTACTAACCCGGAACCTGGGAGATTATTTTTAAAATCTCTTGCACTGAACTTGCACTGAGGGCGCTGCCCTGCTGGGTTCGATTCGAAACTTTGAATTCGTATAAGATTGACCCATTTTTTTTACTCTGTCATAGTAGGTACGTTTACAGAGGGCAACTGTAAATGTTTTAGTACTGAACATTTTCCATTCTAATGTCATAACTAAATGACCGGACAGAGGGTGTCCTGTCTTCGTCCAGCCGTTGTCAAGTGATGAGCTTAACCGCTTAGCAACAAACAGCATTTAATTGTATACTTACCTTCTTTTTATTCATAATTCTCTTTGAACAGCCTCATGTGTGTTCTTATAATATAATATATTGTAAAACAAGGTCTAGGTACGCCTGAAAGAGCGACGGGCTAAGGTCTCTTCGATATATTTTCTGGGACTGTTCTGCGTTTGAAATCAAAAAGCAGTGTCGAGTTATAAATTAATAATAATAAATAAATATCGGGGTTTTTGCGTATTAGACAACAATAAACCTATGGTCCGCGCGCGAGCTCCGAGGAATCTCAAGAAAAGCTGATGTCAGGATTTAGTGCACAGTGATTTAGTCAATATTATGTACGTTAATGATATAGCCAACTAAGGCGATAAGGGCAAATACTGGGAGAGTATTCTTCCCATCCCGATTCCTGGAAACTCGCACGCGGGCAATATGTACTGTACCTATAAGATAAATAAAAAGTACTCGCGCTCATCCATTACACGGAAATGCACTTTGTTTTACTATACCAAAAGCGTACCAAAGTGGATACCAAGACTCCTAAACTGGATTAGGTACTAAGTCTACGCTGTCGGTCCGTTCGTCCTACCTTTGAAGAGCTGTAACCAATGAACCCTATTAGACAGCTGGGTGATTTTTTTACAAAATGTAGTCTCAAACATATACATACACGCGCGCTGCACGCTTGTCTCCTTGTTGTGTCTGGAACGCCTGGTCCACCGGTCTAATTAGACAAATTTCGCTTCCTCTACATTCATCAACCTTCATGCAAGTTCGTCGGTTTTGTTTGCTTTTAGTTTGGCTTTTATTCAATACATCGCGAATCTGATCAATGTATGTGAGTCTACAACATCCTCTACCAACATTTCCACTTACTCTCGCTCGACCTCTTTCATACATCCTTTCGAAATAACCATACCATTCAGGTTGACCGGTTTTTCTGCTTTGCTACCTTATGTTTTCCTTGTACCAGTTTGCTTTAAAGATGACTTGCGCCTGAACCGTTGATTTCCCTTGACACTTCATCTCGCACCTTTGAACTGTATTGTTTTCGCCAGCGTCGATCAGGAACTCGCCGCCAATGAATCATCGCGTGTTGTGTTGTGGCTTATGACACGTTCTCGAAATCTCATTAGCTGTTCCCAATCTGTTTAACCTTCGGCTTTTTCATATTTACTAAACCGCATGTTTACCTTAATACATCCGGGGACAAATTTTGAGGAACGCAAAGAAACAAGTTGATTATATTACGGTATTTTAAACTGTGTAAGTTAGATATTAATAAATAACAACAGATGACAAAAGGGATTTTTATATACATTCGCTTTTATAAATTGCAACAATTTTATATTACATAAACGGCATTGGTTTCTAAATGACCGATTGTTTTACTTCTTTACATTCCTTTCTCTCTATTAATTTTAGTATCTTAGATATCCCACTTCCTAGTTCTATTATACCTATTACATGTGAAAGCTTCTTAGTTTAGTCGTGGCAGCAGTGTTCGCATTATTGTGTTTTCTTGTAGGGATAAGACAAACAGTGGCATTACTAGCATAGAGGCATTCCATCTTAGACCTCAGGGTTGGCACCGCATTACCAGTCTTAGGATTGCAGTATTTGCAGTCTTATGATTGTAATCTTGAGAATACAAATGTCCATCGGTCTCAGATCCCTCTTAACATACCATCAGGTGGCCTTTCTCTACGCCAAGAAAGAAAAAGTTTGTGTTTCAAATGCCTGAACGGATTTGATATTGGTACACAAATATACTTAGTCATTATCCTGAATTGACCCTTAGAAGACTTTAAATCCTGGAAAAAACGATAAACAAGTTAATCGCAGGCAAACGGTATTTGGGGCATACTATTGTTGCTAGGGCAAAACTAAGTTTGCATATGTACGTTTTCTTCACGGTTGTTGAACTGGGGAAATGTGTCACAGCCCATGTCGGCGCGGTCAAGTGCTAATGCAATTTGCTCTTATAATCTCACCGTGCTACAAACAATGCAATTATGCATCTAACCATCACATAATAAGTACTTGCACGTGTGAGCCGTGGGTACACACGAGAGTTTCTTGCGGTAGGCTACTGGAAAACGATGTCCCTTCCTCTTGCTTAAAAATTTATATTACTAAAATCGCCACATGTGTACACTCGGATTTTTATTCTCACAGAAAAAATGTAAACAAAGTTACGTCACTGTCAAAGTGACATTTCAGGGGATCTCAAAGTTAGGGCCAGCAAGAAATATAATATTAAGTTATCATTTCGCTCGAACCGTGATATAAAAATAAATTTGAGATATAATTGAAATTAAAATCGCATAAATGAGTCACTGGAAAGCGATTATGACGGGAGCACGAATGGTGAAGCGAAGCGAGTGAAGTAACGTCTCAAATCTTTCAAGCAGCCGACAACTTGTTAACACGGGTGTATCGAGTCAATGATACCAGTGCAATAAATAAATTTTGCGTAAAAAAACGGTTTTCACGTTTTAAATTAACACAACAAAGAGTTTATATCAAAATGAAGTTTTCCATCAACAGATTAAATTCTTTAATCTTAATTACAATATATAGTTTTTTTATAGACAGTCGATTTCTTATAATTGTGGAAAGTAAAAATATTTTGAATTCTGCAAATGTTTTTCGTTTACGGCAACACCTTTGTTTACATTTTTTCTGTGAGAATAAAAATCCGAGTGTAAAGTCATCAAAATAATTCACCGTTTGCTCCATTGCATTGCTACTACGTCCTTGGAAGATCGAGAATGTTCTTTTTAACAGTTTACTTACCTGCTTATCTTTTTTCAACCGTGTTTAAAAAAGGAGGTTTCCAATTCGTATGGGTTTCTCTGTGTGTATGTTAGTCGATTTCTCGGCCTATTGTCAACCGATTTTAATGACTCCTTTTTTCACGAGTAGAGTATGTCTCAAGGGTGGTCCCATATTCCTCCAGATCTGGTCATGGGATCCATGGAAAGTCCACGCGGAACTCCTTAGTAATTTAAAGTCGGTTCAATGTTGTGGTTTTCGTTGTTCTTGTTCTTAAATAGTTGTGGTTAGTTTATATCGTAGTTTAAAATAAAATGTTTAAAAAAGCACAAACTAACTCCAAATACGCAAATCGCTATAGGTGTGCCTATAATATTTGAAGAGTTCGTTCGATTTATCCAATCCTGAACTGATGACAATGGGACCCTTGGTGTAACCTTTGAAATAAAAGTCCCTTCGAGTGATTGAGGAACATACATAAAATAAATATTCCGACAAACTGAGAACCTCCTCCTTTTTTTAAAGCCGGTTAAGAAGGACAACGCATTTACGAAAGTAACGTTGCGCAAAATAAAACAAAAGACGTTTAGCATAGTGAAACGTTACCAAACGTAGCGAATGTTCAAAGAAATTGGCGACTTGACATCTCAAGTTGACGGCAAATTTTACAATAGTTGCAAATGTCACGTTAAACTGAGCGCAACGAGCATTGTGTGCATGTGGAGTTTGAGCGATCTTCATGCTTGTTGTTATGTCAAATTCGTAAAATCAATACGACCCGACGACGTCGAACAAAGAGTTTGAAGAAGGCGAAAGTTAGTAGACAATTTAATATTCTGAACACAACTGCGCGTTTAGCTTTTAGACCAGACTAGACTGTTTAACGGTTTGTTTTTCTACAAATTCGCTGTAACTATTTCTACACACGTCTTCGAAAATAGCATGAACTAAGAATAAGTTTTGCACGTAAACAGCTGCGTCACGCTGATGTTATTAAGTGTTCGCCACCGAAAAGTGGCGACGTAGCCGAAGAGTGGTCGGGGAGGGACTTCATCTAGTGCAGCCGTCTAGACTGGCCTCGGTAGCTTTTTGTTCCGTTAGGTGACTGACCTCGTTTGTTTCAACTTTTTCAACGCCAAATCTAACTCCCAGCGCCGAGGTAGCCGCTTTACTTTGATATTATTAATGGCTGAATATGATTATAATATCTCCATGATTAAACGCTATCGCGGTAGGTAAACAATATCTATACACAAACCGATTAGAGACTTGTTATAAAAAGGTATAATGTTATGTGAATAACTTTATTGGTAATGGGAATTGCCCGAATGTTACGTTAAGCCTATCATAAGTGTGGCAATCCAAAGAAAAGTTAGAATTGGAATCTCTGATCTGAACCCTTGCAAAGTATTTGTCGACCGTTTGGTTTTATTTTAATTTAAGACTACACACATCAATGAGTCCACAATAGTACTGACTACTGATAATGTGTTCGCTCACGCTGTCGAGTTTCCTCCATTCCCGTTCTGAAAATCGCGGATCAGTGAGCCGTGAGCCGGCGAATCGGAGCATTATTGTACTTGTTTCATCAGCTACGCTCAGGCTGAGCCATAACCAACCTTCAACGTAAGCGATAAAAATATTCGGAATCAGCCTAACACCAAAAAACCCCGTTATTAAGGCGTAATTGCGAGTATTGCGACCTTTTGAATGCCAAATTGCAAACACCCAGTGTCGTCCTACGCTTCAAATTTTGTGACGTCACATGCACGTGATGCATCTCTCTAAAGGTCAACTAAAAAGTTAGGGCAGATAGAGCTCTCCCTTTAGTTACGACATCGCACATGCTATTGAAGTTTATGGATGATAGCTTTGAAAAATAAGAACATTTCAGGGAAATATTTTTGATCTAATACCTACCTATCGTACAATTACCCACTAACTTAGTTAGTTCTTTTATCTGGGAAACAATTTAATATTAACTTACACTTTGTTATATTTTGTATTTTGTTTATTTGGTCAAACTTTAAATTGGTACAATATTACTTTACCCAGTTTAGTTAAAGTAAATAGTCGTTAAGCAAACATATCGTATGAGTATACATTTATCGTATACCTACTACATAAGTTCTAGGTAAGGTTAGGTCACTGTGACCACAACAAAACCGAGCTGCTGCCCTAACCTAAGCGAGGTTAGTTTCGTCGAACTTAAGTGTGTTAGAAATTGTTTTTCCAAATGATCATTAGCTCAAAATAAATCTATACTTAATATTATAAAGCTGAAGAGTTTGTTTGCTTGAACGAGCTAATCTCCGGAACTACTGGTCCGATTTGAAAAAATCTTTCAGTGTTAGATAGCCCTTTTATCGAGGAAGGCTATAGGCTATATATCATACTCACATAAACCGAAGCGAAGCTAGGGCCGGTCGCTAGTTAATGGGATAAATTGTTTGGTTCTTGATGAGTTAGACACATTCGTTTTAATCTTGTCAAAATCAAGTTGTGATACGTGTAATCAATTCGTCTGGGAACTTTCTTGTCGGTAAACTTAGTTGTGTACAAGTAGTTGGATTACAATTGTGATTGCGCACATATTTGTAGAGATATAATTACAGCTTTACTGACTAATCGGTTAAACATCGTATTCGTTACAATGTAAACAAACATCGCTGATGAACTGATAAATAGGACTGGCTTATTCTTCGAATGCAGATTCATCTTTTTACGGTTCTCATATTTCTAGTGCGCGTTTGATGGTTATGTTAGTTATCTACGTTTTGTCTTTATTACTGAAATGTATTTTTAAAAATTTTCAATCAAGAATGATATGTAGTGGCTCCCTAAAAGTTGATCCGTTTTTTTATAAGTATATTGTGAACTATCCGATTACGTTAATAGAGTTTCAGTTGACGAAATTATGAGATAGTACGGTAGTACCAAATACCAAATAAACCACAGTTTTCTCGTGAATCTACTCATTTTACCTACGAGCCTAACTGCGACGGAGAAATATCTAACTCGCTCTAATTGTTATAATTATTTATAATGTGAAGGAAGGCATTGTTATTTGTCTTATGATATCACAAGGCTATTACCGTCTTTTATAAACGTTATTATTGAGACATCTTTTGCTGTTGCGTGACTAATAATAATCCATTATTGGCGTCGAGTACCTAGTTATCGAAATTAAATTAAATATATTTAAATTAAACATAATTAATGAGTCATCTGCATCAGTAGAATTATAGTGATCATTAAAAGATCCTTGCTATTTAAATGTTTCGAAAATATATTTACCCCCTTACTTATAAAAGTGGAATAAGCTTGGAATAGTTTATGCCATGCTTTGTCACTTTCTGTCAGATGCCACAATTACAGATAAGGCTTTTTTAAGCTTATTTCACGTTTATAAGTAAGGGGGTTAGTGTGTAAACATCGCTAACTTGTCACTGAATTGTTTTGACACTAAGACTTGTTGTAACTGGCTTTCAGCGCCTTAATTAGATTCAGGATTTAGGTAGATCTTGACAGTCATTAAATTTTACGAGGAATTTGCCGAAGATTTTATCCTCAGTCCGACGTCTGGAGTCTGGTGACGCGCTTAGCGGAAAAAATCTCTTTAGGCCAAACGATGCGATTTTGTCTGCACTCTTCAAATCGGACGATAGAAGACGTCGAGTATCTTAAAAAACTTAAATTTTAGGCGCTAACCAAAACTACACGCGAGTTCCTAATACGATGAACTAGCGGTCAACATCGAATGTTACCGTATACGAGTGGGCCGCTCGACGATACCCTAATGTAGCTCGATAACGATTAAGCGATCTTGTATCATGCCCATACAGGGGTGTGATTCTTTCAAAAACGCGGTCTGACGAACGAAGGAGTCAAGTTTCTGTTTGGCAGCATGGCTTCTATCGATGAGATTGAACGTATAAGGCTGCGTAATTGAGAATGCACGCGCAAAAGGTTTTTGGTTCGCTCTGACGGGACTACTTAAACTCGCCGCTGCGACATTCACTCGTTCATTCGTTCGACCGCGTTTTTAAGAGAATCACACCCCTCGCCTAAAAATAACTTTGGTGGCCAACCGAAGCTAAAATGTTACGCGAATTTTAATTTTCCGTTGTATGCTGTTTTATGTATTATTCTGTTCATTGTGTTGTGTTGTAGGTACAGATGGACAGTAGAGGTTAAATTGACATTAAACTGATCTCAGTGACTTCTAAATTCACTAGATATTTCTATCAATCACGTAGTCAGGCATAATCATATTCATTTATTGCTTTATCTTGTAGATACCTTGTGTCTTGCGTATCTTAGTCTAAAAATCCAGTTGTGTTTCAACATAAACTCTGCAAGGGCACTGCAACAAGACAACTTATAATGTATATTTAGAAGTTAACATTTAAATAAACATACTAACACATAGGTGCAAGCTCTCTTTCAAAATTCTTTCCATAATTCGATTTCATAAGCTTTAATATCAAAATGTAGAGTTCGCAATGAACTTTCACTTACACTTACAGATATAAAGGTTAATTTAACTTTTATTTTTCACCTTAAATTATTTATCCCTTTCTTTCAAATCGCAATAGCTCAAAAAAACACTTAAGGGATTATACATAATCTTTCCGTGTTCCCTTCAACTTATCTTCGTTGTAGGTCCGAGTTCTTCAACCTTACAAATGCCTTCGCCTGCCATCTTAACAGTTTAATGTCACAGGATTTGACAGAGTCCATTACTCTTCATTTAGTCACTTAATTGCGAGGACGGATAATGGAACACTGTTGAGAGGTGCGACTCCCGCGTTATAAATTCAAAGGTCGCTCGGTGACCTGGGGAGTGCCAGGACTATGTAGGTATATTACTGGCTACCCTTTTACTGATCAAAATACATTCTCACGTTTACACTTACGTAAGTAAGGATAATAGAATGCTAGATACAAACTTGATTCGCTTACGTGTGACGCTTTCTCTCTCGCTGTTATTTCGTGGCGTGTGTTGCCATCTCCGCGGTGGCCTCGCGACTTTCGGTATAGTGGCAACTAATGACTAGCCTACCTGATGTACCTCCTTAAACACACAATATTCTCAAGTGGCAACCGCTACATTACCAAAATCAGCAGTTTTTGAGTGAAAATTGGATCATGTTGCCAAATTCCTTCTGAACGCGCTCTCCACTCTTCCAAGCTCTTTTTACACAAGAAAGTGATGGTTTCCACGTCTTCCAATTTGTAGTCATGATGTGGACCAATCCTGGTTGGTAGGATCTCTTTAAATGATTATGTTTACGGACTATGTTAATTAAACTATGGTACTTATTTACTTCAGCGAAGACGCTAAAGTGATTAATTTTTAATTACAACGTCGCACCTTGCTTCGGCTTAGATTCATATCGCGAGAAATTTGCCTTGAAAACGTTCACTTTATCAGAAAGGCAATCTTTCTAGAAACGGTCCTTAATATTGTGTTTTGAACTAAATCTAGGACAAAGCTCGCGTTACGCCGGCGGAGTATCGAGTAACGAACTTGTCCTAAACGGGTATAGCCACTTGGTTTTATTGCAGCGATTGTTTTGAATTGCGAAGCGCAATAATTGATTCGATCCAATTCGTACGGCTAGGAAACGCAGTTTTATATTGTACGCGGTCGTTTACTCCAATGTTACGTAATACGCGTTTTCATTACGGAGCATTTTCAATTACAGCATTCGTCAAGGGAAGCTGAGCAAAGCGCACCTTGCGCAAATTGCGAAGAGTTTTTGACGGACGTTTTTTTAAAGAGGCTCTGTCGCTGAGCGCTACTTACATTACATGCCGCTGTTGCTTTTACTGAAATACACTCAGGAGCAAAAGTATCGGGTCAGAGTGCATTTTTCATACAAACGAGGCTATTTCGAAGCCTTGGTTCCTCGCCAGGGGACGCTTGTAGTGAAATCTGATGATGGATGCCCCGAGCATCGATACAGGACTTCCAGAGTGCCTAGGACACCCAACTGATTGAATTTGCGGCTAACGCCGGAATTGTGCATGTTCAGAAAAACATCTAAAATGACAATAAAATGTAAGGGAATCCAAATGCGAACCCAAACTCTCTCGCTGTGGTGTCAACTGATTGTGCGATCAGTTAGGTGTCTTAAGAACTTTTGACCTCCTCTAGTGAACCTCGGAGTACCCACCTTAAAACCTCACTCAAAATAACCCTGGCTAGGAACCAAGGCTTCAAAATAGCCTCGTTTGTATGAAAAACGCACTCTGACCCAATATTTTTGCTCCTGAGTGTATATACGAGACCGGACATTGCACTTTTTATGATCAATATAAAAATCAATTTCAATCCGTAATTAGTTTAAGCAAGCATGAATGTAGTCAGCTAGGCGAGGGTAATGGCTACGTTTTAAACCATGAACCAAATGTACGGAACGAATTTAGAAGGATGCAAATCAATTTCGTTTCAATTAAACGAAGTCGCAAATTCATTAATTGCTGTTGATGATAACAGTTTAGGACTACCTAGCGACAACGCGAATAAAACGTTTATTACGGAGTTATTAGCGGCTTACAAAGTTGCAGCGTTTTCTTAAAGGCCACTCCAAAGTACCAACGTTCATCGTATTGCCTTTTATGGTCGTTTGTTTAGGAAGGCATAAGTATGTGTGTACACACATTATGTGTTAGATTGTAATATGCATAAATGTAAAGGGGTCGTCTATTGATCACGTGAGGTTTTTGTTTGATCAGTAATCTCCTCCTTCTAGAGATTTGGCAAGATGCGGTCGTGGTAAATCTTAAGTGAGACCCCGTAAATTTTAACTACTTTCATAAGCTCATGTTTCTTTATTCATGTCACGAAATACCTGAAGCGATATTAACACAGATGTCTATTGTAATACTAAATTAAGTAAATTTGAGGACTTAAATTTAGGTAGGTACCAATGTAGCCATTTTGTGATGTGTGCGGATATTTATTTTAACCTTGACAGTAGGTAAATGTAAAACTTAGGGGCTTAGAAAATATTACCAAATGGTATGCCTATGATATAATAATATGATAAATAATTAAGGTATATTATCTGAATTAAAAAGATTACGTGAGATTTTCTAGGCACCCCCTCTCCTTCTTAAGACCATTTGGTGCGATTAGCCGGACTCACGTTAACTCTTAGTTTAATCTCAGGCATAAGCAAACCAAGTAAAACCTGTGCATGTATTGTTTCAGTGCTGCGACGTCCTGGAGTGTCCGCTATGCCTGTCGGTGTTCTCCGTGAGCTGCATGGTGCGGCTCACGTGGTGCGCGCACCGCTGCTGCGAGACCTGCATGCGGCAGTACCTGGCTATCGAGATCTTCGAGGCGCGCGTGCCGGTCAACTGCCCCTCCTGCCAGGAGAACATGCACCCGCTTGGTGAGTTACTAGCGAGTAGGGTTACCATATCTAGATTTAAGGATTTTTCGACTCTTCTCAGGATTCCGGCCGGATTTAGCAAATCTCGTGATAGCTCAGGATTTTCA
The DNA here is from genome assembly GCA_963966035.1 of Acleris laterana. Classification (NCBI taxonomy): domain Eukaryota; kingdom Metazoa; phylum Arthropoda; class Insecta; order Lepidoptera; family Tortricidae; genus Acleris; species Acleris laterana. Next base: position 62,532 of record CAWYPN010000002.1, read on the forward strand.
ATAAAACATAGGTATTATATATCGGTATTGGAGTCAGTTTGGGGAATTAATTAATACCACTGCACTACCGGAAAACACACTTATTTATTTATGCAAATTAAATACAGTACGATACGACATTACACTTTGGGAAGCCATTTGCAAGAGAGCGAGTGAGTGAGTGACCGACTAACAGATTGTATAACGAATGAACCATAATGTGAATATACAACACTCTTCCCCGCTTACATAAAAAAATTAACCACTACTAATTCTTACTTATTTAAATATTAACTTATACCTATAACGTTTATAACACTTCTCAGGCAATATTTATAACAATATCATGCTACAAAGTTAGTCATCTTGACTACAATTTATTATTTGATTAACATGTCTCTTCCATCTTAAACCCTCTACATCTATATAATAGGTAGCACCTGGAATGGATTCCTCAATAATAGTACCCCTGGTCCAAGGTGTTTTACCTTTCCTATAGTCGCGTGTCATTACTTTTTCACCTACTGAGAAGCTGACATTTCTCGAGCCTGCACACGACTCTACCACCCTGGCTTGTTTCAATAGCAAGTCCTGGAAAATAGGAGTCGGTCTCAGTAGTGACAGGCGACTGCGTATTTCTCTGCCCAACATTAGTTTGGCTGGAGAGACCCCAGTAGATTTATGGGGGGTGGTTCGGTAATCCGCTAGAAATATACCTATGGCATAATTTAATGTTTTGCCACTTTCCACTATTTTTGTTACATTTGACTTGAACGTCTCAACAAATCGTTCCGCCGCACCATTCGTGGCCGGATGATGGGGGGGTGAGTAAGTATGATTAATGCCGAGAGTTTTACAAAAAGCCTTGAATTCCTGGCTGGTGAATGACGTGCCATTATCTGTTACAAGATGAATCGGAAAGCCAAATCTTAAATATATGTCTTTAAATTTTTGTATGGTTAGGCTACTTCCGATATTTGCCATTTGAAATACCTCCGGCCACTTGCTAAAGCTATCCACAATTATTAAAAACATTTTCCCATATAATGGTCCCAAGTAGTCTGCGTGAATGCGATACCAAGGAGATGGAGGAACTGGCCATGGCTTTAAATTTGTTTTATTAGGCGCGTTTCTGTATGCCAGACAATTCACACATGTTTTAGTTATATCTACAATATCCTCATTTAATTTTGGCCACCAAAAATAAGACTTTGCCATGTCTATCATCCGACTGCTACCAAAATGGCTTTTATGTAATTCATTTAAAATCTCATTTCTAATAGAATATGGAATTATAATTCTATGCCCCCAAAATAGACATTCTCTATCTATACTAATTTCGTATCTTTTTATAAAATATGGTTTTAATTCCACCTCAATAAATTTTACATCTGGCCAACCATCATAACTATATCTTATTATTTTTGCTAATAATAAATCTTTTTTGGTTTCCTTTCTTATGATTTCCCAGTTAATTATTTCCGGGTCTGAACTATCAATGTAATTAGCACAGACCTCGAACTTTGCATCAAAATTATTATTGTTGTCCTCTTTTAATGGCATCCTAGACAAATAATCAGCTGGGTTTTTGTTTGTTGGTATATGCCTAATGTCAAATGAAAATGCTGACAGAAATATGGCATAATGTTGCAAGCGCTTGGCAGCCATTCTTGGAATTCCTTTGTTTGGGCCAAAAATTCTTACCAGAGCGGCATTATCTGTCTCCAGCTCGAAATGTCTACCATATATAAAATTATAGAACTTGGTAATGCCAAAAATAATTGCCAATGCCTCCTTGTCCAATGCACTATATTTCTGTTCCCTATTGTTAAGCTTTTTACTTGCAAATGCAATTGGCTTGATCACATTGTCCAATCCACGGTTGGATAAAACAGCACTAATGCCCCTAGCTGCTGCATCACAAGCCAATATAAGTGGTAACTCTGCGTCGTAGTGATTAAGGTCTTGTGCCGATGCTATTTTTTTTTTTATTAAGTTGAAAGATTTTTGACATTCGTCTGTCCATTTAAATTTACTCAACTTAGTACATTCATATAGTGGAACCATTATACTAGCCATGTCCTTAAGGAATCTGGAGTAATAATTAATTTTTCCTAGAAAAGATCTAAGCATAGTAATATTTTTTGGGGGTGGTAACTCTAGTATGGGCTGTATATTTTCTTTTATTATACTTATTCCTTGTTTGTTTACTTTGTATCCAAAAACCTCAATACTTTTTCTGAAAAACTTACATTTCTCAGGTTTAATTTTTAATCCAGACTCCTGTAATACTGTTAACACAGTTTCCAAGGTTGCAGTCATGTCTTTCAAATCATGACCACACATATAAATATTATCTATAAAGACAATAGTTTTAGGTATGTGATTTAATTTCATACTCATTAATCTCTGGAATGATCCAGGCCCTGTACTAACCCCATATGGTAAATACAAATACTTATAAATCCCAAGCTCTGTGTTTATCACAGTTAGCTCCTGTGAGCTAGGGTCTAAAGGTGCTTGCAGGTAAGCTTCCTTGAGATCAAGTTCACAATAGTATTCACCGCCTTTAAGGGTTTGGAAAATACTCTCAATATGAGGCAGGGGGTAATGATCTATCTCTAAGTGTGGATTAAGCGTAACCACATAATCTGACCGAACCGTCTGGTTTTAAAATGGGAACAACAGGTGTACCCCACTCACTATATTTTACTTCTTCAATTCTTTTGTTATTTAAAAGTCTTTGAATTTCTAATTTAACTTTATCCTTGAGAGCAAATGGAACTTGTCTTACTGGCAAAAACTTTGGTTTCGCATCACTTTTTAGTTTTAAAGTTATACATTCACCCTTAAAGTCGCCCCAACCTGGTGTGAATACTGTTGTGAATTTGTTTTTTATTGTTTCAACAGGGTTACAAGTTTCATTTACGTTTTGATCATATGTTTTATCGTTTAATTCTAATGGCCATTGGTTAAAAATACTAAGCCAATTTCGGCCTAATATTCTAGGTTTGTCATTACTAACAATATAGACATCTACTTGTTTTTTTACTTTATTCCAATCCACATGTATGTTTTTAATCATTCCAATTGGTTTTGATAGACTTTGGTCGAAATTTTTAAATGATATGTTTGTTTTTTCTATATTTGTACCTGGAAACAATGTCATTTGATCATTAATTGTTATGGTGCTTACTTCAGAACCAGTGTCCAATTCAAAACCAACCGGTTGACCCTCCACTAGAATATTAATTATTTGTGGGGGAACTTTTTTATCAAGAAAATTATTAGAATACATACAGTACATTTCTGCATCATCTTCTTGCTTGAATAAACTTTGAATATCATGTTCAATCTCTTCATCCACCAAGTCTAGTTTTTTTGTTTGTCGTACACGACACACCCTGAAAATATGTCCTTGTTTACCGCACTCTGAACAAAACTTATTTTTTAGTGAACACTCTGACCTAAGGTGATTGTCTTTTCCACATATAAAGCACATCATATTATTCTTCTTAGTTGAGGTAGGTTGTTTTCTCCAACCCTGCTTCTGCTGTTGTTTAGACTGAGATGTTGATGGAGCATCCCGCCGATCAGCATAGAACATTTCCTTGGCTCCATCTGTATATGGGGACTCCATTGACTCCTTTTCACCTAAGTTTGATTGCTTTAAAGCTGCTTCTACAGTCCTAGCCATAATTATTAATTTTTCCAAATTTTCCTCTCCATTTTTCAGTAATTCAAACTTTATAAGTGGTTTATGAACACCATCGATGAATTTTTCCTTCACTTGATCTTCCATATCTTTAAAATCACACCTTTTTGCAAGTTTTTTTAGTTCTATAATATAGTCTTCAATTCCTTCATTTACAGTTTGATTTCTTGAACGAAACGCCGCTCTGTCTAGCACCTTGGATGTTGACTTAGCATATCTCTTTTCTAACAACAATATCAAGTCACTGTAATCTTTTTTGATGGGTTTTTCAGGTGCACATAGATGATTAAGTGTTTCTAGAACCTTTGGTGTTAAACTCGTAATCAACAAGGGTGTTTGTTTCGTCTTTGGAATATCATTTAACGTAATAATGCATTCTAATTGTTGTTCGAATATCTCGAAGTTACTTCCGTTAAATGGCTCAATGTGACCGTAATTGTTATTCATTTTGGTTTCAATTGAAATATTCTCCTGCGGAATATCCTCGAATTTTTCACTGTCACTTTCAGTGTCTTCGTCTTGCAATTTCAACAAACTACCACTTCTCGTTAACTCTCTTACTACTTTTCTCAAGTATTCTATGTTATGCTCACTAGCAGTTGGTAGTTTTAATTCTTCAAATATTGATATTAAATCTTCCTTTGTTAGACTCTGGATCCAACTAGTTTTATTTTCTTTTATTTCGTTAATAAACTGTTTCCAACCCATTTATCCGTCTTTGAATGAACTGTCATGTCAATCATAACAGAAGTGAAGTTGTCTCTGGTTCGTTCGAGAGTGAATGATTCAGTTTAAAGTGATTTGGAATTAACTTCAGGTTGTCCAATAAAAATTAAATATGGCCGTTGCTCTGATCAACCCACGCGTACTTTTAAATCGTATTTTTTTCATTTAATCCATTGTCCTCGTCGCCATTTATTATATATCGGTATTGGAGTCAGTTTGGGGAATTAATTAATACCACTGCACTACCGGAAAACACACTTATTTATTTATGCAAATTAAATACAGTACGATACGACATTACACTTTGGGAAGCCATATGCAAGAGAGCGAGTGAGTGAGTGACCGACTAACAGATTGTATAACGAATGAACTATAATGTGAATATACAACAATAGGTTACATTTTAAAGATCTCTCATATTAAACTACTAAAAATAATCTTCTTTTGGTAACAATTGCAGTTAAAATCAATACTTATTTATCAAAGTGAAACAAACTAAAAATAATCTTCTTTTGGTCACAATTGCAGTTAAAATCAATACTTATGTATCAATGTAAAACAAACTAAAAATAATCTTCTTTTGATAACAATTGCAGTTAAAATCAATCCTAATTTATCAAAGTGAAATGAACTAAAAATAATCTTCTTTTGGTAACAATTGCAGTTAAAATCAATCCTAATTTATCAAAGTGAAATGAACTAAAAATAATCTTCTTTTGGTAACAATTGCAGTTAAAATCAATACTTATGTATCAATGTAAAACGAACTAAAAATAATCTTCTTAATTATTCAAATTCTCAAGCTGTAGAAAATCTCAGAACTTATCCATGGAAATCAGGCCTTTTCTCCGGACTTTTGATTTTTTCATCTGGTAACCCTACTAGCGAGTCGCTAGCGTACCTGTACAAAGTTTTTGCACGCATTACTTCGCTCGACGCAATTAAACGCGGCGGTGGCGCGTCCCCGACTGTACCGACTTGTTGTGACTTGTTAAGTTCTCTTGTAGTGGCTCGCGGCGTGTACGGTTGAGGCACGCACACATACAAGACACGCGATATGCATTTGTTTGAAGACGAACTATCTTTACTGTGCCTGTGGTTACCATCTTTTTTTGTCAAGAATGCTAATAATAATGTTATGTAAACACCTTATTGTACAAAAGTAAAACCAGAACAATGCAATTATTATAAAAATATGTACAAATGCGAACCTATCCCTTTAAGGCATCTCTTCCGCTGACCCATGAGAGATTGAGAAGAGTGAAAGGTTGTGCATCGATATATATCGTTCATTGAATACAAGACTGACATATTCCAAAATGAGTCAGTGTTGCATTTTAAAATTTATTTTGGAATGTGTCCGTTTTGTATTCAATGAGCGATATGACCTGATGGTAACTAGGGCTAGCTGAAATTTGCAATCTAGAGACTGCAAATTTAAGGGTCGTATTTAATAAACTGAGAAGAGTCCTGAAGTCCTAGAAAACTGGTATTGCTGATGTGACGTGTCTTCAGACGGGCATCTCAGCCAAGACTTGTTTATTAATACGGCCCTAAGAGTCGAGATTTTCATTGTACGCGTGCCGGTCAACTGGTCCTCTTACTCTATACTCCCTTTGTTTAGGTACTTTGAAAAATGTAAACAATTAAAACCACGTGGAATTGCCAATCAAAACTGCACTTTGACGTATCAATATTCTGCTTCTATTGGCTGACGAACTATATCACGTGTTCGTTTATTTTACATTTTTTTTAAGTACCTAAAGTCACTGATCCCATAGGTTGGCTGACAGTAGGTACAGTCAGCAGCAGAAGTAGCTAGGCAACCGAAGAAGTCAAAATGATCTGCACTCGATTCTATTGTCAAGACAATACGTCGTGTCTAGATTATTTTGAACAGAACATGTTATTGTGCTTCGCTACTTTTGATGCTGACTGTACATGCATGTCGCGCGGTGACTCAGAAGTGGCCACGAGTAGTCGACAGTGCTCAGATTTTCTCCTGACACTAATTATTATGACCAATCAATCAACTGTAACAATCCGAATAAATGAAAGACTAGAGAGGAAATACCCGATGTTATAAGTATGTAGACGGTATAGGTTTATATACTGATTCACCACCGTCGGATGGTGGTGAGTCAGTAGAAACTTAGTCGACAGGCAAATATTTGTCTTGGTGTTTGGTTTACTTTGTGTCTCTAAAGTGTTTCGAACCCAAGATAAAGGGTAATCCCAATTAGGACGATGAATCAATTTTCTAACGGGTCCTATTAAAGAGCTTGTTAACAAAACTATCCCGTTTCTAGGAATTTTAATTAATTCTGTTTTGTTTAATTCAGAGACAATTTAAGATGACATATTTTAGGTGAAACCCAAAATAAATCCTCTCTATAAGGTAGAGTGTCAAATACCTGTTTTCCAAATAGAGTCACTCGGCAAATAAAGACTCATTAACACTATTATCTAATACTATACTTCGCTGTTTACGCGTCACACATAACAGAGTACTAACCTCGTCCAAAACGCACACGTTGAGAGCCAATAACAAGTGCTTGTGCAAATTTGGACGAGCCCATATTGGAATTTGTCCAAACACATTAAATGTGCGAGTCGGCGAAACGTACGGCTCGCCCCGACGCCAGGAAACGATAGACAGCTGCGGGAAAATGCCAATTGAATTTCGTTACAAAACATGAAACTAATTCCGGCGGCGTCATTCTGTACTTTGCGAAAGCATTTTGGCTGTCAAATCCATTTCTTAATTAATGCTTATGCCGCGGCTAGAGCTTATACGAGAACTATCTTGCCGGCTTGGAATAGTGCCACTCCATGTGTTCCCGCGGAAGTCGTAAGAAGCGACTAAGGGAATAAAGGCTTGTAGTACTGTTAGATGATGGGCTTGCAACTTACCACTATTATACACATGGTAAACACCTTTAAGCCTGATCGTGCAAAATAAGGTTACAGATTTAAAAACAAGTTCTTACAGTGGTTGCCTGCCCCGCTCTGGGAATGAAGTTGTGAGTGTATGTATGTATGTGTTCCGGCATTGTAATCTTTTAATATGTGGGTAAGTCACCTCTGCTTTAGGTCGGCGCGTGAAGAAATTTGAGGGTAGCTTCGAGACAAGCGCCCGGGCTGTTCGTCCTAAATCGGCTTCCAAATCGGACGTGTATTTCGGTACCGGCGGAAAGAATTCCCAAGTTACCATCGGAGAGTATTGTGTGTGTGTTTTTATATGTATACACGAGTGCTAGATCTCGTATGGTGATACATTCCTATATGTGACATAGCTGGCCAGCTCGGACTCGATACCTAGACTTTGGAGTGATCTGGAGTAGCCCGTGACTAAGGCGTGCCAACGGACAGACCAAGGTGAGTGGCTTATTTCATATTGAAGGAGTGTAATGCCTGTGACTGTAACCCCTGGGGAGAACTAGAAAAACCAGGACAGCATCTGACTATCGAAGGGTTCCTTACACGAACATAATTTGGTCCATCGAGCCTGGATAGGTTTTTCATTAGGTAGTTAGCTTAGGGTATCAGTAAATTTGTTATTAATATCGGTTAAGGTGTCCGTTATTTTATTCGGTTAAGTTTTCGGAAATAATCGGTTTGGTTTTATCCTACTGTAGCGGTTGTCTTACTTAAGAGGTTACCATTTCGGAAAAAATGGCTAAAGTTATTGAAAGTAAGTTTAAAGTAAAATATGATTGGTTAAAAAATAGTTTACAAATTGTGTCTAGCAAAAGCTATAGTTCAAGCGTATTGTCGGCGCGGTTACGTAAGTTGGAAGAGTACTTTAAAGGTCTTACGGAGGCATACGAAGGCATACTGTGCCTCGATTCGGTAGACGATAAAACGATCGCTAGTTATGATGAAAAATACAAAGAGGCCACAGAGTGGTACAATGAGTTGGACGCGGTGGCGGCGGCCTACCCGCACCTCGACGGCACGCACGCGCCGACTCAGAGCGCCGGGGCGGCGCGGTTACCGCGCATTAACTTAACTCCGTTTGATGGTGACGTATTTTCATGGAGTAGCTTCATCAGTCTATTTACATCCTTGGTGTTGTCACAGAAAGACATTTCTAAAACGGAAAAGTTCCATTATTTGTTTGCTAACTTAGAAAACGAACCTAAGTCGCTTATAAAACATCTGCCAATGATTGACGGTTCATTAGACATTGCCATGGATATTTTGAAAGGTAGATATGAAAATAAACGGTTGCAAGCGGATTCGCATATATCTCGGATATTACATTTACCGGCGATTAGTAAAGGTGTAGGCCTTAGAGCAAAAATATTAAATCCGTTGTTAGAATCTACACGGGCATTAAAAAATTTAGGACTACCTATAGATGAGTGGAGCTATATTTTGTTACATATTAGTCTTACAAAAATGCCGTTAGATATTAAAAGTCGGTTTGAGCAGCGGTACGGCGGTAACACCTTAAATCTACCTACTTTTGAACAGTTAACTGAGTTTCTACAAAATGAATGCCGACTCATCGACACGGCGGCCATGGCGGCGGAGCCGGCATGGACTTACGCGGAGTGCACACGGAAACCGGCGCGTCATGTGCATGTTGCGGAGCGGAGTAATGATAATTACAAATCGGAATGGGTTAACTCTCGTAATTACGGTTCCGGACAAAATAATAATTGCTATTATTGTAATATACCGGGGCACAACTTAGCCATTTGTTTCAAGTTTGCAAGTTTCTCGCCATATGAGCGTAAGGACTGGGTAAAAATTAACGGCCTTTGCTTTAGATGTTTTGAAAGGCATCCTGCCGCGACGTGCGACCGGCAGGTACCATGTAATCGGTGTGGAAATATTGGCCATAATAAATTAATTTGTACGATGTCCACTGCGCGCGCTCCATCGCCTCCGGGAGATAGGCAGCGTTCACGGCAAGTAGCCGTCGCTTCACAACGCGATAACCCGGCTAACGAAAAGGGGTCGCCTGGCGCAAATGCAGGGAACAGCTCGCACGCTGACAATACCACCGGGGCGGGTTGTCGTATGCAAGATGTGATGCGTCATTATACAAATTATGAACGCGACTATGATTCTAGAGAGTTTCGGAATAATAATTATGAAGGCGGTCGGAATCGGAATCGTTCAAGGGGTAGGCGGTCGCCAAGTCACAGCGGAGATCGGAGACCACGCTCTCAAGAATAGCAATTACAGTCTAGTAGTGTCGCCTCAGTAGTGCCTCGGTTAATGAACAATATCATTTTGCCCACCGTCATCATTGAAGTAAAATCGGTTAACGGAAACTTTGTGCGGTCTCGGGCCTTGTTGGATTTGGGAAGCCAAGTCTCAATAATTAAAAGTGATTTTGTAGCCACTTTAGGACTGAAGCGACATTACAATAAAACATCTTTATTAGGTATCGGCGGGTTATGCAACAATGACGGCAACTATTTGGTTGAGTTTTACTTTAGATCGGAACAATTGAGTAAGATTTTATTATCAGTTACGGCGGTGGTGTTAAAACGGCCTACGTCTTATTTCGCGCGAAAATTAGGATTACCGGTTAATAATATTAAATTATCGGACGACGGGTCATTTAATCAAAGTCACATAGACATCATTTTTGGGTGCGACATTTTAGGCCATATTTTAAACGGGGATAAGATTGACTTGGGCGCGGGAGGACCGTTTGCGTTGGGTACCATTTTTGATTACGCAATTTTCGGCCCTGTGGCTTCAATGGACAATCGTATTGAATTGCAAACGGGTTGTCATGTCGGCATGACACTCATCGAAGCAGTTGAAAAATTTTGGCGGTCTGAAGAACCACCAAACTCGGGTTTTATACGGGATCCGGCGGATTTGGAATGTGAGAATTTATTTGCGAGTTCTACGTCACGGGGCACTGACGGTAAATATGTGGTGAAATTACCACTCGTATTAGGTCATCGACGGCTAGGTGATTCTAGGGAAATAGCATTACGGAGATTTATAGCCGTGGAACGGCGCATGGCACGACAGCCGGAATTTCGGAAAAAATATGTAGAATTTATGACGGAATATTTAAAACTCGGTCACATGGCGGTTTCTAACTTTGATGTCGGGTCCGGGCAAGAACATCATTTTTTATGTCATCATGGAGTCTTTAAAAAATCTGGTGATGTTGACAAAATTCGGGTCGTTTTTGATGGAAGTGTGCAGACGACCACAGGCGTATCTTTGAATGATTGTTTGCATTCCGGACCGCGATTACAGAACGATATTACTCAAATAATAATTAATTTTCGGTTACCACGGTTTGTATTTACTACTGATGTAAAAATGATGTTCAGACAGACATGGGTACATTCGGAAGATCGGAAATATCAACTTATATTCTGGCGACCGTCACCGGACGAACCTTTACTTGTTTACGAGTTGACAACAAATACCTACGGCTTAAAATCGAGTCCGTTCATTGCAATTCGTTGTTTGCATCAGTTGGCTAGTGACGAAGAAAATAGGTACCCACGCGCGGCTCAGTTATTACGCCGTCAAAGTTACGTGGATGATTTAAACGGAGGGTCGGACACGCTGGACTCCGCTAGGGACTTGCGGGATGAGCTGGTGGCGCTCATGGGCACGGCCGGCTATGAATTGCGGAAATGGTCGTCAAACGTACCAGAACTATTGGACGGTTTACCGTCAGACCATCTGGAGACTCTTCGGTCATTTGACGCGGATACGGACGGTTCCGGTTTTATAAAGGTTTTAGGTATCCAGTGGGATCCAAAATGTGATAGTTTCTCTTACCGACTGCTATTGCCAGTAGAAGGAACGATTACTCGGCGGACTATTTTATCTTTGTCAGCTCGACTGTACGACCCCCTCGGCTGGGCTTGTGCAGTAGTGTTTAGAATAAAATTGTTGTTACAAACCCTACTTAGCACTTCTAGCAATTCGCGGAAAATAGATTGGGACGCTCCCGCACCGGAAGAGATCGTTCGGAATTGGAAAGAGATTCTCGAGGACTTGCCAAATTTGCAACAGATATCTATCCCTAGATGTATAAAATCGAACGGTAAAAGTACATATTCAATTCACGGTTTTTGTGACGGATCCTTGGTCGGTTTTGCATCTGCAGTTTATTTACGGTCGGCAAACGCAGACGGTACGGTTCGAGTGAGGCTACTCATGGCTAAGTCCCGCGTAGCCCCTCTTAAAACAAAGCACACTATTCCAAAAATTGAATTAAATGGGGCAACCCTGTTAACCACTCTTATAAACCATGTCGTCACTTCACTTGAGAGTGATATCGAATTATACAGGGTAGTAGGTTGGTGTGATAGTACCATTGTATTGGCGTGGTTAAAAACTCCTCCGCACAAATTGCAAGTGTACGAAGGCAATCGGGTTTCACAAATACTTTCCTCTAAAGTGGACATCACTTGGCGTCACGTTCCCAGCGAACTGAACTGTGCGGATGTTGCGTCGCGCGGAGCGACGGCGAGCGAGTTGCTGCGACACCCGCTGTGGTGGGAGCCGCGCTGGCTCCGGGAGTCGCCGGCCAAGTGGCCTGGCGAGTGTTCGGATTTCCCGGCGGATATGTTACCCGGTTTACGGCCTAATGTCCATGTCGGTATATTAGACTCGGATTTTAATTTATTTGATCGGTTTAGTTCATTTGACAAATTGGTAAATGTAACGGCTTATTTATTACGGTTTATTCGGCATTGTAAAACAAAATGTAAAAACGTCGGCAAAATGATTTCGGTTTCGGAACGTAAAAATGCGATAGCTTGTTTAATACGCATTGTTCAAAAGGAACATTACGAAGAAGAAATATTGGCGTTACGAGATGGAAAAGGTATAAAAAATTCACTAAGGCGGTTGAATTTGTTTATAGATAATAAAACCAATTTGCTTCGAGTCGGCGGTAGAATCGGTGCATCGAATTTACCTTACAACGCGCGCCATCCAATTTTGTTACCAGGCAAGGGTAGATTTACGAAAATTTTAGTAACACACTATCATAAGGCATACTGCCATGTAGGCGCTAATGCATTAGAGTCTATTTTATCGTGGACGTATTGGATAGTTGCAGCTCGGCGGGTGACGCGTCACGTTACCTTCAAATGTATACGGTGCTTCCGAGCGCAGCCGCGGCTGAACCAGCCCTTCATGGCGGACTTACCCGCTGATCGGGTGAGGGGCATCCGACCATTTTTTGGTACCGCAACCGATTTCGCTGGTCCATTTCACATTAAATCAAGCGTGCTTCGGAACGCAAAAATTCTGAAATGTTATTTATGTATTTTTGTTTGTTTAAGCACTAAGAGTGTGCACTTGGAGATTGTTAGTCAACTAACGGTCGAAGCTTTCGTAGCGGCGCTTACCCGGTTTACGTCACGGCGAGGGCTTCCCTCATTAGTTCGGTCGGATTGCGGTACTAACTATACGGGCACGGATAAATATTTGAAGGAACTGCGAGTTTTCTTACGGGATCATCAATCGGAAATCGATCGGGAATTCGTCAAAAACGACATTAAATGGCTTTTCAACGCTCCATCCAGTCCAAACCACGGTGGATTATTCGAAGCGGCGGTTAAATCGGCAAAAACTCACGCCAAGCGCGTACTCGGCGAAACTCGGTTGACGTTCGAAGAACTCACCACGTTCTTCACGAAGGTGGAGGCCGTGATGAACTCGCGGCCGTTGTGTCCTCTTAGTACGGATCCGGCGGACTTGGAGATATTGACTCCCGGACATTTTTTGATCGGTCAGCCCCTAGTGGCCCTTCCCGAATATCCTTACACCGAGGTCAGTATGTCTCGGTTGTCTCGGTTTGAACAGATACAAAAGATGACCCAACATTTTTGGAACCGTTGGAAAAGTGAATACCTTCATACGCTCCAACAACGTTTTAAATGGACCTCGCATACGGAACCTCCTAAGTTAGATGATTTAGTTTTAATTAAAGAGGATAACCTACCACCTCTACACTGGAGACGTGGACGGTTAGTTAAGCTTTTACCGGGTAAAGACGGGGTCATACGGGTTGCCGAAGTAAAAACCCAAAATGGTGTCTTGTTAAGACCCGTCTCAAAATTGTGTAGGTTACCTTTAGGGAATGAATAACCAAGGCGGGCTTGGTTAGGCGGGGGGATGTTCCGGCATTGTAATCTTTTAATATGTGGGTAAGTCACCTCTGCTTTAGGTCGGCGCGTGAAGAAATTTGAGGGTAGCTTCGAGACAAGCGCCCGGCCTGTTCGTCCTAAATCGGCTTCCAAATCGGACGTGTATTTCGGTACCGGCGGAAAGAATTCCCAAGTTACCATCGGAGAGTATTGTGTGTGTGTTTTTATATGTATACACGAGTGCTAGATCTCGTATGGTGATACATTCCTATATGTGACATAGCTGGCCAGCTCGGACTCGATACCTAGACTTTGGAGTGATCTGGAGTAGCCCGTGACTAAGGCGTGCCAACGGACAGACCAAGGTGAGTGGCTTATTTCATATTGAAGGAGTGTAATGCCTGTGACTGTAACCCCTGGGGAGAACTAGAAAAACCAGGACCGCATCTGACTATCGAAGGGTTCCTTACACGAACACATAGGTACATACATTGCAAGTTAAATAAATGCTTTTAAAATAGGTAGGCATTTAGCAAGCGCTGATGCAGGGTATAGGTAGTCTTTGTAGTTCAGGAAGTCTCGCTACTTAGTTTTACGGACCATTGACGCAACCGTGCAATGTCAATTGAGGTCACGGGGCAAGCCTTCGCGGTTAAAAAACACTACATTGGCGATATTTACAACATCAGACTATATTCGCAAAGCTTCTCTTTTGTTGCTTTTCTGTTTGTCGAACTGATGATGTATCATACGTATGCATTCCTCATAAGGAAAGTCTGAATATGGTGAAGCTATTATATTGTAGATTGGACTATTTGCATAATAAGAGCAGTACTTACCTTGCCGCAAATTAAAAATGGCAGTGACCGCAGATAGAATACTAGTCATTCAACTAGATATTCGCAGTAAAATACATCATCCGGGTTTCATACATTTTTGGTCCAAACATAAAAGTGCCGGCCAAAAAAAAAAGAAGCTATATTCTGTTAGATCTTGTTCGCCTGAGCGTTTGTTATTATGGCACCAAAGCTGTAGTACCTACTAATATCCATAGTTTTATTCTAGTTAGAAAATTAAATATTTCGGTGAATTGAATAACAAAAACTAATGAATTATTCTACCATACTTTACATTTGAACATATTTTGGTAAGATACGGTGGTTTGGTGCCATAGTAAGGAATGCTTAGGCGGGTAAATTGTATCAGAATAAACCATTTTTTTTTGGCCGGCACTTTCACTTTTGGACCAAAATGGATGATGTCCTTTTTAAGGTAATACGACTACTCGTACTATGTTCATACTAAAAGATACTGCTAAAGGAACTATTTCGAATAAGTCATATCAAAGCCTAGAACTAGATACACATAAAACCTAACGTGACTGACTCACCACGCACAACCTAAGCCACTGCACCTTCGGTTCAGTAATTTCGATTCTTACGTAATTGATTCACTCCTTGACTGGCTGAAGTGACAGATAATGTACATCCTAAACCGCAGGACCTAGGGACTTCAAATTTGGAGGACATATTCATGGGTGCAGTAAGGATTTTTCAAAAATCGATCTTTGACGGTGAGAAATAGGGGAAGTAGCAGAAAATTTATTTAACTCTCTAGTTATGTATATTATTATAAGTATTCATAAATGGAACGATTAGAAACGATAACCATATATTTAACGATATACCTTTCAGCACTGAGTAAGCTACGCGTCTATTCAATTTCCGTATATACTCAAATAGTCTAGGAAGTCATATTTACTTGTGAACTAGCGAATATAAGTACATTTAAGTGAAGTTTCTAGAGACGAATGTACAGTCGAGTTCATAAATATGTGTACACTTGCACCTAGTCTATTATATGTCATGTTTAAACTGCGATATATGAATTGTCACAGCGATGAAAGTGCCAAGTAACTAAAGTGTACACATATTTACGAACTCGACTAGACTAATATAGTACTCACTCGCTCATCGGGCATCTTCAATATTCTGGTGAGGATCAGCAGCAGGATGGAGGTCCAGGCGTCGCGGTGCGCCTCGTGCGCCAGCGCCGCGAAGTACTCGAGCGCCTCGCAGCACACGGCCAGCAGGCGCGCCTGCACCGCCCCCGCGTGCTCCCGCCGCGCCTCGTCCCCGTGCATCTTAAAAAGCACCCTAAGCGCACACGCCAACGACTGCGTCTCTTGCTTCAACATGTTCGGCTTCACAGACCCTTTAAAATTAGCCTTCCACAAAACGTTCCTCTGGGCGTTGTTTGTGTTGAACGTCTTCGCGAATCGGTGGCTGCAGAGCAGGCAGTCGACTAACCGCAGCAAATGCGGGGAGCTCAGTAGCCGGTACATGCCTTGTTCCTCTCGTTGGCACTCTTGCCCGCCGCCGGGCGCGCCGCCTGTTAATTCTGCAGCCGCTAACGCGAGGGTTTCCGCGTCCTCTTTGCGAGACGTGGCCGGGTAGAACACGATGTTGTCAATGGTCTGTATCAGTTCTAGCTGTACCACGCACTTTATGAGGAGACTGTTGAATACTCTGTGGCTGGAGCGAGCGTCGTCCGCTTGGGGTTTCTTCAGGATGCCGCGGGCCGGCGCCTCGTCTTCTTCCTCAGGCCTCCACGTCAGCAACGCTGAAGGCAGCGTGCTGTTAAAAATGTCCAACATGATCTGGCACGTGTTGCTCCAAGTTGCATCGTCGAATTTCATCCCGTTGGAGATGACTAGGTTTTCTAAGCAGTTGGTTCCGGAGCGAGCGAGTTGCTCGTTGTCTTGTTGCACACACCAGTGTAGCTGCGCATATAACTGCTCCAGCAACAAAGCTCCGAGCACATCAAAGTATTGCGTGAACACATCCACGATGGCATACAGTGCGTGATTGCACGTCGTCGTCATCCACTCGTTCTTCTCCAGTTGGTGTTCGGGCAACTTCATATTGTCGAAGATACGGAATAGGATGTTGAATAGGTCTCTCCACCAGTGTGGACGGAATGATTCTCCGTGGGTTTTGATAATTTCGAAAAGGACGGTAAGGCCGCGCGTGCGGACGTCTAGTTTGCATCGGCTAACGACGCAGGATAGAGAGAAGAGCAGTGGGAACCATCCTCTGAGCCACACTCTGTCTTCCTCAGGCGCTCCTTGCTCGCCCTCCAGGCCTGCGTGCTCCGCGAACAGATGCGGCGAGGCCCCGACCGCCGTAGCGCACGACCTTACTAGCCTTATGGCTTCCATAGATGTGTCAGGGAACTTCGCGTTGCATGCAAATTCTGACAAGCATTTCACTGCATCTTGGAATGAGTCAATCATTGCTGAGAACTGCTTCTCGTAGAGTTCTGTAATTATCTTGCCCGTTGTCTGGAATGCTAAGTCTACTATCGCTTCATCTTGATCACTTGCGGCCAAGTGGAAAACTGAGAATATGTTCTTCCAACCGGATTTTATGTTGGGCGCCTGGGAATTCACCATCTGTGCGATACACCTAACCACCATATCTCTTATTGTGGGAGAGTTGTTCTTCTTCATGATGTGCTCAAAAGGCCTTAAGAAATCTTTCTGGAATTTGAAATTTGCGAATTCACCTTTCTCTATGAACTTCATCGACAGCTGCCTTAGTGAATCAACCGCAAAGAAAGAGATATCCTCGTTGTTGCTACAGCCCACTTTATTGAAGTGGTCACCCAGAACTTGCCATATACGCGACCACTGCAGCCTGATTCTTCCCATGTTGTAGTAGGATATTTCAACTATTTTTTGAAGAGAAAACATTCGAGGGTTTGTGGGATGGCTCAGCTCATCTAGCGACACCTGACACAGCGCTTTGACGAAGTCGACAATAGCATCTCCGTCAAGTCTTGTGGAACCCGTAAATATCCTATCAACGGCGACTACGACGCTTTGTGAGCTCGTCTCTCCAATATGCTCTTTGACACTGGGATCAAGGGTCATAAGACTGAATTTCAGAGAATCCGGTTGAGGTTTGATGCCAGTACTGGACAAAAATTGAGGCCGTACTCCTGTGCCTATCAGCTGAGCTAACTCTAACTGGGAAATGCATTTTACTACGTCTAGCCAACTCGATCCTAAATAATTGCCATCTGTGTGTGCAACTGTTATCAGTGTTTTTATGGTGTCAATGTTCTTCGCCTTCATCTCTGTTATCGGTGAGTTAGCTGTAAGCAGAGTAAACCGCGCTAGAGCTTGCACGTATGCGTCTCTTTCCAAAGACATGTGGAAAATGCAAGCAATACGAACAGCGCATCGAATACCGTCCAAGCACAGTGAAGCTATTTCGGGATCATCGCAATCTTGAAGTCCTACTGAAAATGCCGCCAGGAACGGCGTCCAGGCCATTTTGAACATAGGCCGTACGTGTTCAACGTGCTTGGCCGTTGTGAATGGCGTCTGGACGTGGGACACAGACTCCATCAAATTCTTCGCAGCCGTCGAAATCTGCTCCATCTCCATGTTCCAAATAAATTTACGTTTCTTTTCATTTGCGATCATATGTTTGCCGGGCTTAGAAGTGCTCTTCATTTTAATTTCATGGCCAGCTATTTCGTCATAGATCTGCGATAAATATTCACGGGGTAAATCGTTATTGTCGCTTATGCCGCTGTTTAACTTTATGTATTGTTCTTTTGTCATTTTATTCTTTACTTGCGGCGAGTGCAAATCTGTTGTTAGCATTATTATGGAAAACGCGAGTACGTAGACAGTGTCGGCGCTCGTGAATAGAGTGTTGCTCGGGTTACATTCGCAATAGCGCGACGCAAATTTTTCCATGAGCCTGTCGATCTTTTGGGCTTCGCCGGGAAGCCTGAAGCCTTCCAAGAAGTAACGGAGAGCTGCCACGATATCCATGTTCGAAAACTTCATGGAATCCACATACGCGTACATCACTTCTTTGGAATGATCGTCATTTTCGCCTAGAAATTCTCCGACAAAAGTTTTGTCCAGTCGTTCGTCTGTGAGCAGCCATTCGGCGATTTCTTTTGTAGATGTCCCTAACAAGCTCTGTTCTTGTAAAAAGGCGACCCCCTTTTTCGGCTTTCGATTGAACAGGTCAATTCCAGTTTCCCAAACTTCTTTCTGTTGTTTCAATACTTCAAATTGCTCAGGCGAATCTAAAGTTTCTCTATTACCAACGTTACTTGATCCTGTAGAGATCAGGCTAAGACTAGAACCTCCATGAGACTTTATGCTATGGTGATCTATTTCTTCTTTAGCAGTTCTTTCACCCAAAGTAGTCTGAAGATTGGGATTTATATAGAGTTCTTTGCTCCACTCCACCATGCATTTCAATATAGAAACTAGGCATTCTAGCCCTCTGATGCGCATTGACTTCTCTTGGTTAGGTGTAGCGCCCAATTCTAAGGCCTGCCTTCCCTGAGCGATTTTTGAGACATCATTCACTAATCTTTGGAATAAGTTTGCGGCCGACAGATCGCAGTCGTAGTTGACATAAATATCAACGACACTCTGAGCATCGCCACAGATTCTAGTCAAAGCCTGGATCACCATCCACTTGTGTTCAAAGGAGGAACTCGAAGTTTCCAAAATGTTCATGAAAATCTCTTTAAAGAACACTTCAATCTGCTTTTTGAGGTGAGCCTTGAAATTCTGCAGCAGAGCCAAGAATATGGCGAGAGAGAGTTCAAACACTTCAGGCACAGAGCTCACTCCATTTTTGGATAAAGCTACACAAAGGTACTGTTTGATTGCAGTGATGAACATTTCATTGTTCCTAAATACTGGACCAGCATTTTGAAGAATGGAAAGAAGTAAATGCAATGATAGAATTTTGGATCTCAATTCATGGGATTTGGGATCTGGTGTGCCTTCTGGGAGAGGTTTCATGGAGAGTTTACAAAGGGCTCGGAATACTAGGAAGGCATCTTTTTGCAGGATGTGTGTGAATTTTGCAGTGACTGAATTGTCATTTTCTGAAGCAACATCTACACTTTCTTGGGATGGTATTCTGGTCATTGAAGGCTCCCCTGCTGCTTGACCATTGCTTTCATGGGATACACTGCCACTGTCCTGGGAGTCTGATGGAATCTCATTGTTCTCAGGAACATTTTGATTTATCTCTTCAGTGGATTTCTTGAAAGCTATTGTTACAGCATTGTCTATAACAGAGTCCACAATTTGCTTAGCAATAATCTTAGCTTCTAAAACATCATCCATATTGTCACAGGGTGCTGGTGTGATACTCTTGCTCTCCTCATTTACATGATTTGCCTGATCTTCAGTCACAACACTGCCATTAGGCACTTTGTGGTGAACTTCAGAGACATCTGATTCTAAAGCCTGATTTTCCATTTTAGTAAATATAACATTAAGCATTTGTGTAAGGGTTGCCCGAGCAGTGGTTTGGTTAATAAGATTCTTACTTGCTAAATAAATATTATAACATGTTCTGACAGCCAGAAGGACTGTCCCTTCATGAACTTCCACATGTTGGCTAGTGATGACAGTGAGAAGTGCTTTAATTATTTGAAGTTGGACCCCCTCATCTGTTTGAGGGCCAGTGAAGCAGCCACAGATTGTCTCTACAATGCGGTCAATCAAGAGCTTCCTTGGTGTGGTAGAATCTGGTACATTTCCAGTAAGATGACCATATGCTATTAGTTTTTGGAGGCAATCCAGAGCTGTGACTACTATCCTGGATGCTTTGCTCTGACACGCCAGCTCAAAGGGTAAGAAGTATTTCTCTGCCGTAATGATGTTGGATGCATCATTCTTTGGGAGCGGAAGAGTGCCTGATGTTGGGCTCTCAGAAGTTTCTGGCTGACCACCATTTTTTAATTCTGTCTTTATTTCCTCTGTAACAAAATAACAACACTAACTTTATAAGATAAACAATGGTAAAGATGCATTATTCATAATCTTGGTGTTACATTCTGCATCATTATATTTATCATTCAAGAGATATCTTTGGAACTATATGACCTTGTGAA